>JAOEHY010033879.1:0-26002 GCA_025447955.1 Psilopsiagon aurifrons
GAAGGAAGAAATAAGATAAATAAACCCAAATAAAACCAAACCCCAAACTCTCCGTTCTCCTTTGATTCCTCCCCGTTTTCTCCACGCCAACATTACTAATTGTCGAAGCATCTCGATTTGCCGGTTTCACTTAATCACAGGCACTTCGGAGATTATCAGCCTTCTCCACATGTTCCCTACCTTGTTTCCCAACTACAAGACCCACGGGGAGCAGGCAGCAAGAGCCGGCAGCAGCGCAATGCAGCGGCCCCCCCCGCCCCGGCCCCTCCGGCTGCGCTGTCAGAGTATGATTGCCTCTGAAACCACCGCGGCTTCCCCCGTAGTTGCGGGGCCGGGGCCGTGAGGAGCGGCGAGGCGGGGGCTGAGGGGCACCGTTGTCAGCTCCTGGCAGCTCCCAGGCTTTGATTTGCACAAAGGGAAGGCGGGAGGAGGGGGAGGGAAGGGATATGATTTATTCAGCAACTTCCTAACCGGGTTTTTTCTTCTTCTTCTTTTTTCTATTCCTTCTTCTTCTTTTCCAGAGGCTGTGAAATAACTGAAGCCGACGGAAAGGTGAAGTGCTGGGAGAGATGAAGGAGGCGCATTTGAAGGGTTTTTTTCCCCCCCCTCCCCTTTTTGTCACATCTTGCTGTAAAGCTTTTAATTCCTGGAGCTCAGCTCCTTCCTGGAAAGTCTGAGCTGCGGGGATGCAGGGGGCTGGGCTCCCTGCGGATGGATAGGGTCCTGCTGGCCGGGACAGGGACAGGTAGAGGAGGTAGAGGAGGAGGAAGGAGGTCCTTGCCCTCAGTGTGTGTTGGCTGCTTTTAGCCCCAACATCATCTCTTGGTCCCTCTTTGCCCTGTTGCCCATCCCTGAGGACCTGGTGCAGGCAACCAGAGGTAGCTCTGCTGTGCCAAGACCCAGGGATTTGCCCAGAGATGGTCAGAGCCAAGCAGAGACAGTTCTGCTCCATCCCCTGCAGAGCAAAGGACACAACCCTTCTTGATGCCCTCAGGACAGGGAGTAGCTTGAGTGCCACAAGGGAGATAGAACCCAATAGCTGCAGTGGGTCATTTTGTACACCTCTCTGGAGATGTGGTAGCCTGGGTATCAGCAGATCCCGCTCATATTGGAGGCTTAGCATGAAGAATCAAATGGCATTTACAATGTGGAAAAGTGGAATCAAATTCTGTTCTTTGGAAGGGAAAAATATCTCTTCCCCCTTTTCTTTTTTTAAGGAAAAATGGTGATTGGAAACTTGACTTTTCCTTGTACTCCATTTGTCTGCTTTGGGATCGCTGCACACTCTGCTACTGTAATTGTACTTTTCACTCTTAAATAATAGAAACCCTAGAAGAGCTCCAGGAGCAGGGATAGCTGGGGGAAGCACGAGGAAAGGGCAAGACCAGCACCATCCAACACAGCTTTCCATGGATGGAAAGTTTTGAAGCCCTTCTCACCCCATCCGCACCAGGGATCTCCCACGGCATTGGTTTTGAGATGCAATCACTACAAGCCACTCCCCACACACGATCCTGCACCAGGGAGTGCTGCAGCCCTTCTGCGCTACCAGGAACATCTGCATCACCAGGAACATCTGCATCACCAGGAAGATGCTTGCGGTCCTGCAGGGAGAAGCTCCTCGTGCACGATCCATTGAAGGTTTGGGGGTTTTAATTTCCCATTTGCAAGTTGCTGAGAAGCTGATCCCGATTTCTGCAAATGAATTTGTTATCTGTGAGTGTTCACGGAATAGTTTATGCAAACAAAATTCCAGCCCATGGGGTGTTTGCAAACCGCTCATTTCATGGTATGTGATTAGTAGAAATGGTCCGAAAATGGATGCAAAACAATTTTCATGAGCTGTCCTCAACACCCAGGCTCCTCAAGTCCATGTTTCCATCACCGCCTTTCTCCTTATAAACTAGAATTAACAAAATATTAACCAGCACACAATCACTCAAACATTTTAAGCTTTGTTTCTAGCTAAAAGCTCTAAAAGGAGCACGTTTGATGCTCACAGGAAGAGCAGACCTTTCTGAAATGCAGTGATAAACAGAAAGCAAAGCCTGTCCAAGAACCCCCTTGAAGAATGAGCAAGTAGGACTACAGGCTTGGCTGTGGCTTGAGGACCACTCTGGACTAAACTCCTTTTTGTGAGAGCTTCATCTGTAGACTTCAGTCAGCCACACCAAAAGGAACTGGTGGGGAGGAATAAGGGATGAGAGAAAAACAGGGTGGGAAATGAGAGTGTCCTCTTCCAAAAGAGCACAAACACCCTGCTTAGGTGCTTTTCCTAAAGAAAGAGACATAAGCCACCCCACAGGACCCATCGCATAACCCATCCAGGATCCATTCCTGATGCCAGGTCTATGATGAGGGTGTCTGGTCTCCAAAGCTAAAGTGAAGACCCTCTCCCACTCTTAGGCACCATTCGCCAAAGCTTTAAAAGGAGCATCCCTTTGGTCACCTCTTGTCTGTCCTCTGCTTCACATCCTTGTCCATCCTCAAATCCCTGCATTACTGCTCACTATCATAAACCATTAAATCTGTTCACTTCACCCCTCCTTCAATCTACAGCATCCATGCCATGGCCAGGATCTCTGTTGCAGGTCTACCCCTCATGCTGGGAAGGACTGAGGGACACAAGGCTGGTCCCAAATGCCCTGCTGGTGATGACCCAGAGGGGTGAGCTCAGTGAAGGCTCTGTGAGGCTCAGGGTGATGGAGGTGGCACAGGCAGCTTGGAGCAGAGGAGGGGGCTTTCCCCATGGGTTTAACAGCGAAGACAGCAAACGATGCCCTGAAGATTTATTCCTTTAACACATTTGGTAATTACATTCTGGCAGGTGGTGTGTGGGGCCTGGACCCGTTCCATGCACACCGGGTGTGGGATGCTCCAGGCCCCATTTGATAAACCTCTGAATAGAATGAATACATAAAACCAACAGTCCGCAGCTGCAAGTGTGGAGGAGGCACATCCTCTCCCTGTGCTCCCCCGCGTCTTCCACAGTCCCACACCACGGATGGGGTTCAGCACCACAGCCCCCCTCCCTTGGTGGGGATTCTCCCTGCTCCGATGGTACATGCACCAGCACAGGAATGTGCATGAGAAGAAAGGATGGAGAGAAGCAGCGTGAGGTGCCCGGGGCTCTCCTTCCCGTATCATGGGGCTGGCAACGATGCAGACAGCAAGAGAAGCGAGGAAAGAGTAAGCAGGAAACCAGGGAGGGCAGAGCTGGTGGAGGGAGGATGCGGAGTTTGAGAGACACGACCCAGCTTCAGGGTGTGCCTGAGCCCAGAGCAGCTCCAGTGCCTAAAGGGGCTACAGGAAACCTGGAGAGGGGCTTTGGACCAGGGCCCGTAGGGACAGGAAAAGGGGAATGGCTTTAACCTGCCAAAAGGGAGATTGAGATGAGCTCTGAGGCAGAAGCTCTTCCCTGTGAGGGTGCTGAGGCGCTGGCACAGGGTGCCCAGAGAAGCTGTGGCTGCCCCATCCCTGGCAGTGCTCAAGGCCAGGTTGGATCAAGCCATGTGGGGCTCATTCCAGAAACCCATCTGGTGTCCCTGTGTTTCATGTGGTGCTGCCTACAACTGCAGGGCAGGACATGGTGCTACTGCTCCAGGAAGAGCAGAAGCCTCATCCCCTCTGTGGCCAACAGGGTGAGGATGAGGAAGGTTTGTCCACAGCTTCCTCTCTTAGGGATCTCAGATTTTCCAGGGCCATCCCAACAGGCGTGGTGGCAGCACCAGGATGTGGGCACTTCCCCCAGCCCCACCCTGGGGGCTGCGTGATGGATGCTGCTGTAAGCACAGCTGGATGCTCACACCGCTGCTGTAAGCACAGCTGGATGCTCACACCCAGCCCAGAGCACGGCAGATGTCTGGGACTGGTGTTCAAGGGCTCTGCAATGCCCGGCCATGCTCAGCTTGTGCTTTTTGCTGTGCTGGATGTCTCCATGAGGTGCTGGGGGTATCCTGGATGGCAGCAACCCAAGGTAGGAGTTGGCTGGAGGGCACCACATCCCACAGCACCCGGCAAGGCGCAGGCACAGACACTGCGGCTGCGTCTTATTTTTATCCTTCACCTCCCTGCCCCCTTTGCAGAAATGACATAATTATGGGGATTTAATGTTCCACTGCTAAATTTCTTCATTTTTCAGGATAATTTCCACTATTTCATCAAGGAATAATTAATTGCATTGTCTTTAATCAGTTGTTTTACAAATCCAGCAGCGCAAGAAATGTTCATAGCCAGACAATGCAGGCAGCTGCTCTTCCCTTCTGGGTGTATTAATGAAGTGAAAAAGCTTGAGCTGGGAGAAAAAATCGGCTGGCAAAAAACAAGCAATCTATTGGCAGAGAGATGGAAAAGATCACAGTGTAATCCCTTAATGTGTGCGACGGGGAGGGAGGGAAGAGGGATGGAGCCCAGGTTGGGTGGCAGGAGCTCAGGGATGCAGAGTGCCCCCCATCCCCGATGGCATTGGCGACATCTGTCACAGGTTTTGTGGCGGTGCACAAGTGTGTGTGCCCATGTAAACATGTATGTGCACAGTAAATGTCTTTGTGTGGAGGTGTGTGTGTGCCAATGCTCATACATTTATCAAAGAGCCAAAATGTGGTTTCTAAAAGCTGCCTGAAAGCAAACCCAAAGCTCTCCCGACCCTGTGGTAGGGAGGTGATGGATGTGGTGTCACTACCTCATTGGTACCAGTAGTCCAGCCTGAATTTCCTCTTCCCTCAGCCCCTTCCCTCCCTTTGTTTCTGATTCAAAGTTACCCCTCCAGGGCAGAGATTGGGTCCCATGGAGATCGCAGGAATGTCATCAAATCCAAAGCTGTCCCCGAAGCTCTCTGCTCCAGCATCTCTGGGGTCTCATCTCTGCTCCACTGCCTTAGGATGCATAGCATCAGCTCTAGCATCTCCTGCCTGCCCTTGTGTGGTTCCAGGCACACTGTGCTGTGCTCTTAGATGGGGCTGGAGGCATGGAAAATAAAAGGTAACAAAGAGAAGAAGCAAATGTGTGATGAGACATCCCAGATCCCTTGGTCTTTCCTTAATCCAGCTCAATGCAAGGCTCAAATCCCTCATGTAGGTGGGTCAGGGAGTAAGGGATGATCATCTTTGGAGACCCCACAGTCTGTCCATGCTCCAGGGTGCTTTTTCCACATCCTGATGACTTCTCCATCCATTTGCCCAGTGCAGCGGATGGTTGAACAAGACGGCACAGTTACATACTGCTGAGGTCTGGGCATGGTCCCATAGCACAGGACTTGGGTGGATATTCAGCCCTCCCCAGAGAGGTCTGATGCCAGGGTCCAGTGCTTTGATCTGGCCTGTGAGCTCATGAACTCACTGCAGCTGGGAATTTGTCATTCCCAAGGCTGGATTGATGAGCTCCTTTAGCAAGGAACTGCCTCCAAGACACCGCCCAGGCCCAACACCTCCTGGCCATGGCATTGCCAAGATCCCATGTGTTGGTGGCTGAGCCATCCATGGGGATCAGAACCCCCTTCCCCTCCCTGGGCTCTGCATGTGCCCTTCTCCATATCTCAGTATAATCTATTTGCCATTCTAGTTCTGGCACAGCACTGGTGAATTTGAGCATACTTTACAAAGGACATCGATACCATCTACTCAAAAAGCCTGTGCAAGGCTTTGCACAGCACGATCCATCCTTTTGGCACAGGTTCAAGCGTGGTGATAATTCAGGGTGCTCTAGAATTGGCCAGCAGCTCTGCGGGTGCCAAATGACCTTGCTTTAGCTCAACTCAATTAGGGTAAAGGACGAGGATGAGGCCAGGAGGTCGGCAATTGAAGGAAAGGTTGGAACTGAATGAGCTTTAAGGTCCCTTCCAATCTATGGTTCTATGATATTTCTCTGTATGAGGAGGCAGAGCTGCAAGAGCTGCATGCGTTGTGGTTTTCAGACGGTTTAAAGCCTATCTGTTTGCATATATGTGAAGGAAAAGGATCAGGGCTGCTGTGGTTTTCCCTTGGTATCTGTCACAATCAGGTATCTGAAGGTTTTCCCTAGAGGCCTCAGCAGCAGTTAAAAAGAAATCAGTGTTAGGAGGGAGGCCCCTGTTAATACAAGGAAGGTCATTGTCACGCACTGGAAGAGACACGTGTCTCCATGAGCAGGGTCTGGGGGCATCTCTCCTCCACAACCAGAGACAAGCAGCTGCACTGGAGATAAGAAACAGATAAGGAGCCCATTCTGTCCTTCCTGCCCTTGCTCAGGTGGAGAAGGAATAAGTAAAAGCTTAATCCTGCTTATCTGGGAAGACTGGGAGAGCTTTTCAGCAGCCCCATGGAAGCAGTGCCACACAAATGAGAACAGCCTGGCAGAGGCGTGGACCAGCACCTGTCCTGATTCAGAAGCAGTGTGTGTTGATAAGGGAGAGTGATGGTGATGGGAAGAGGTGCTGAGGATGCAGGAGGGAACACAGGGAAGCTGCAAGACTGGGGACACCCCAGGCTTTCCCCAGCTGAGCTCTGAAATACATTGTGCTGCTGAGAACAGGCAAATTGAATTGCCTGTGTGCAGATGACAGCATGGGGAGGGATGTGCAGTGATGCTCCAGCTCTGAGCAAGGAGCCTCAGGAGGCCAGAAACCACAAAGATGTTTCAGCAAGTGGGAAACCACCATGTTGGGGCTTCACTGGGGGTCTGTGTGCTCGTCACCTCAAGAATGTGCCACACTGGTTTCCTGGCACAAAAGCAATACCAAAGTTGCATGCACACATGCCCAGGAGGACTGAATTCCTCATTTGCCTTCATGAATATTCAGAGCAAGTGCCCGTGCATTCTCCAATCCAGCCCTGGCAGTGCAGCCATGTGATTTAACATGACTGATCACCATGTGGCCAACCCAGCTCAAAAAGCCCTCACTAAATACCCACAGGATCCACAGAGTTAAATTATTTGAAGGGAAATAGAGCTCTCCCAGAATTTCCCATAACAATCACTGCAATCGCAGCTTGCAGATACTCTGTGCATGAAAAGGAGCAGAATTTCTCTGGGGAGCTTCATCCTCTGCTCTCAGAATGAGCCTCCTAAAGCAACACCTTCAACAGGTTTCTGTATTAGAAGCTTGTTCTTCGTTATTAAACTGCTTTATACAGTTATCACCCCAAACTCCTCTGCAGCGTAAACATATCATTCCTGGGAGAAGCTGTCAGTGCAGTGCCAAACTGCAGCATGCAATTAAAGCCCTAAACAATACAACACAATAAATCACTGGCGCTATGGCCGGTCAGTGTCGCCAAGCATGGAGTAAGGATCTTAATTACATTTAGACCAAACAAGTATTAGGTTATTTATGGGATACTGTAAGTGCCTGACAATGGGTAGAAAGTCATTCCACACGCATCCCTGGCCATTTCAGAGTCCGGATGAAGAGGTAGAGAAAGAGAGGAAGAGAAGCAGAGCCAATATCCATCACGGAGCAGTATTGGAAGGGAAAGAGCTGTTGCTTTAAATATGGCCCAATTGCATCATCAATTTAAAAGCAATAGCAGCAGCATCTGAAGAAAGCAGCCACTGCCACAGGTGCCCAAACATCTGGAGAGCTGCCATCACCCACAGGAGCCTCCAGAAACCTTGGTACTGGGTCATGGGTTTAACCCCAGCACACCCGACCCCCCAGCTCCCCAATATCCAAGGCTGCAAAGAGTCTTGCTGCACTCAGGGGCTCCCTCTGGGCCAAGGCAGGACAGGGCTCTGTTGTATACATTATCCAGCACACCCTGCAGCTCACAGCTGGATTTTAGCATGTTCCAGATGTGGCCAGGACTTGGAGGATGCAGCTTGGCTGGGAAATCACAGGGTGCATCTGGGGGCCATATGAATGTGCCTCCCATCAACGACCATCTCAGGGCTCATGGATGCTTCAGAGAAATGTTGAAGGCCTGGTTCAGTGCATCCTTCCTGTGCAATGACCCTGGAATGAAGAGACTCTTCTTTGCTCAGAACGACAACCTCAGAGGACTTGCGCTTGCTCCCACGGTGTTTAGGCATAGGAATCTGTCTGGAAAAGAGCTTTCTCCAGAGAAAGATACTGAGAAATCAGTGGATCTGCCCACTGCCCTAATGCTGTAAAAGGGTCAATAATATTGCATGTTACTGTGCTACGGACTGCAGTCCCCTGCTGCTCCAGGTTGTGTGACTGGGTAGGGATGACAAAGGATGCCTGTCCATGTTGGCACATCCCATGTTACACGACTGGACTCACAACATGCAGGGGTACAGATGGGCTCCAGAGCGGGATACTCTGACAAGCATCTCATCCAGACCAGAGTGCATTGCTGAGAGCCCTGAGGCCTCCAGGCCACTAAATGTAACGTGAACATTGGAACATCATGAACAGCATGGACATGATGGACATTGCTCCTGCTCCTGTTCAGCAGCAAGTTCATATCATGAACTGTCTATAGCAAACCTCAAGGAGTGACTAAACCAGAGCCTGTCCATAGCCCAGCCCCAGCTGCAGCCCAGGCAGTGCCCCATGGGCTTGCTCAGCCCTGGAAGCTGGGGGTGATGGCAGAACAGGGGCTGGCTCTCCTGTTTGGGGTCTCAATCCTCCCTCTGCCATCCTCCACAGCCTAGGGCAGGTCAGCGGGGACATGTTCATCTGACTGCATTCAATGTCTGCAGCAGCTCTCCTTGTCTAGACAGCCATCAGTCCATGGGCGACGGCTGGTGGGTGCCCTTCAGCCGATGGCTGTCCAAAGTAGGTCAGATGAGTCTGTTCTACCAGCCAGCTATTTATTCCTATCGACAAGCCAGTGTGGGACATCTAATTCCAGCTGAGCTGCCTGAAATCAGGCAAGGTGGTCACAACCTGCATCACCAGGAGCCTTTGGTCCTTCTGCATGCAGTTATTTGACTCCATGTCCATCCCTTCCATGTCTTGATTGCTCAGAAGTGACCACAGAGTTTGACAAGTTCCTCACACAGTGATTGTGAGCTCAGGAGCAATTCCAGGCAGCAAGTTTATGTTTCTTTTAGGACACATCTAAGGGTCTGGCCCAGCATTTCAGACCAAGAAGGGTGGCATGGACACTGCCATCCATGCCTGCAGAACTGAGGAACATAAGCACCAGAAATGGGGCACATTGCTCATAAAATACACATAAGGGACAGTACACATAAGTGTCCATTCCTAGTGTCACTCTTTTGACTGAGCTGAGCCAAATTGGCTCCTTCTGCTCTGCCATGGGATCCTGGATGTGGAGTCAGCTTTGTGGGGCAGCCCCAACCTGGTACCTGTGGATGCGGAAGTGGCTGTTAGCAGAGAGGTGAGGCAGGAACATTCCTGGGCCTGGGAAAAGCCATGAGCACCGCAAGGATGCTGGGTGCTGGCAGAGGGGGATGACACAGAGCCTGAATTGCAGGTCAGACTGATGGATCAAGATGACAAGCCCAGCTGATCCCAGCCACGAGGTGGCTGAAGCTCCTGATTGATGCCAAGGTCATAAGGAAGCACAGGGAGGGGGAGGAAGGGGAGCCAGCTCATTGCTTCAGATTATTGACCAGCGCTGGACCACGAGCACCCACATGGCAGTCCAGTCCATCCATGCTCACCGACAGCTGGGATGGGGGATGCCCCGCCTGAGGGGCCACATGCTGGACCATTCTCACATGGTGCAAAGCACTTTGAGGAACTGGGAGTGGATGCTCTTTTTTCCCCCCATACTCTTCTTTTTTATCCCCCCCCTTTCCTGTCTCAGCAGCCGACAGGCAGTAAAAGACCCTTTGCAGTTGTCAAGGCAACGCCGTATCACAAAGACGTTGCCTTGAAGTGGCAGCAGCCCAGGGCTCCTCTCTCCATCTCTGCCGCTTCCCTCCGCTGCCAAGGATGTTGCTGGGGGCAGCAGGACTCGACCTGGGGGGGCACAGCCCTGGCTCCACTGCTCTCACTGGGGCTGTCGGTGTGGGACCAACTCCGTGTGGGTCCTGACACCTCTGCCCAGACCCACCTTCCCCGCAGTGCCATAACTCCATGCCAGGCACCAACATGCACCAGGTCCATGCACTTTGCTGCTGCAGTGAGCCCTTCATGAGGCTTCTTGCAGCACAGCCAGGGCTTGGGGTTCAGTGAGGCTGTTTGCATCCCACGGAGTGGCCAGGCCCACAACAAGCACTGTGGTGCCCATGCTGGGAACCTGCCACAGGCAGAGATGAGCCAAGCTTTGGACAGCCTGACAGGGACCATCTCAGTTGGACTTGATGGTCTTAAAGGTCTTTTTTCAACCTAGTTGATTCCATGATGTCCCTACAGCTCACCCCTTCCCAAACTGCAGAATGAGTGCAGCAGGAATCCTGTTTGTCCTTGTGTGGGCATTTTTCCAGGGGGAGATGCACCTTCTCCATCCTCCCACCGTTCCCACTGCAGCAAGAGCATCCCTCCTGCTGGGGAAACCAACAACATCCTCTCAACACGGTGAAGGAGGTGGATGGTGGATGGCACATTGCAGGACGTCTGCTACAGGGCAGGCTTCCCAAAGAGAAAGACAAGACAAGGAGAGTTTCTTTCGGCAGCAGCCCTTCTGGAAAGGAGGTTGCTGGAATATCTGTATGCCTCTGGAGATGAGCAAAGTGAGGAGAGGCATCCCCTGGATGGAGGGGCGTGTATGGGCTGATGCCCATGGCTCCACAGGGTACAGGGCTCCCCACGTACCCACCTTCTGTAGCATTCATTCATCTCAGCAGCTCTCAGGCTCTGCTCTGAACCACATCTGCCTGGTTCCATCACACCCCACACTGGTGCGGCCTGGGTGTCCCAGCAGGACCAGGCAGAGGCATCTCCACCCATCCCCACGCGGTGCTGCTGGGGAGCTCCATGCACACGTGCAAGCGGAGCCACGCTCCACGCCGGCTGCCGGAGCTGGCACGAGCACGTGAACAGGCAGAAGGGAGGTGGCACGTGGCAGCCGGAGCCTGCCAGCAGAGCCCAGCACCCCTGAGGTGCTCAGAGCCACATCCCAGCTCGTCCCGCAGCCTCCCCCAGACCAGCGTGAGCAGCCCCATCACACACATTGGGATGAAGCTCTGGAGGTCAGCGCAAAGCAGTGCCTGCACCCTCCGAACCCAGAGACAGTGCCAGGGCTGTGCTCAATGGGCATCTTTTCCAAGTGCTGGTACAGCAGCATTGTGGAAGCCCTGGGAGCTGGGCATTGCCATTGAGTCCCGCTGTTGACACCTCTGATGGCCAGGGTTGGATCCTGGTAGCCTGATCTAAACACACGCTCAGGTCCCTGCTCAGTATGGGGTGCTGTGGGGACAGCCATACACCATGAAAAGAAGCAGGGAGGAGTCATTCCCATGGGAACAGCGGGTTTGGAGCAGGAGCCCATGTTGATGGGTAGGGGTCACAAGCCCTTATCTCAGGCCAGGTGCCCAGCACGCCCATATGGTTGGCTTCCACATCATCCCCTCTGACTTGCCCAGGCTGGCACCTTTCCTAGCATCGAGAGGTGCTAAAGCAGGACCTGTGCTCCCAGCCAGGCTGGGTGCTGACAGGGCTCAGGGAAAGGGCTGCGGGAGCAGATGCTCATCCTCGATACGTTTGGCATTTCTGCTGCTCTCGACTCCAGGGAAATGATTGCTCTGCTCTGAAGGATCTATAAATAGACATTGCCCACTAACCGCTGCTCCCAGGAGGCCAGCACTGTGGCAGGAGCATGGTGATTGCTGCCAGAGATGATGCCTGGGTCAGCTTTATCTGCCACACTCCCAGACCTGCCCAGCCCCTCTCAGGAGGCAAAGGGACCAAGGGAATAGATGTTTCCTGAGGCAGGCAGTGCCTGGGGTGGTCTGAGAGGAAGGAGGATGAGAGGTGGCATCTCTCTCTGGTGCACAGCAGGGCAGGGTGGCACGGCCCTCGCTGTCGCATCACTCCTGGCTGAAGGCAGCTGCCTGCACATCCCTGTGGGCAGACACAAAGGGCCCTCACTTTTGTCCTCGTGGGATCCTTGGCAGAGCTGAGCCAAGCACTCTTTTGGCAGCTGCCCTCCGTGGAGACACTTCGGAGCATGTGGGATGCAGGTTCAGGTCCTGATGAATGCCAGGCTCTCCATCCCTACCAGCCCTGAGGTCTGGGCTCAGCAACGGACAGAGCCTCATGAAGATGCTGCTCCCCAGCAGTGTTTTAGCTCGGGGGGGCTGTTGTGGGCACGGATTCCTAGGGATGCACCAGGGGTTTCTCTGGATCAGACAGGACAAAGATTCCAATGCACAAGCCACACAGACGTTATAAGCAGGGCCAAGCTCTGCTCTTGCCAGCAGCAGTGGAGGGAAAGAGCACCTCGGCTGCATCAGTGCAGCTGCCAAGGACAGGCAGGATGTGGCCAGGGTGAGCCCTCGGTGGAGATGGCCTTTCCTGGAGGGGCATGTCAGCAACGGGAGGCTTTCATTAATGCGTCTCCCGCTTGTCCCTGCCCGGATGATGAGCTTCCTTGGGAAGGAGGGGAGAGGACGACCTCCCCACCCTGCCAGCTTGGAAAACCTCACCCAGGCGATGCCAGGATGTGTTGTATCCCGTTGCCATGGCAACTGACATCTTACGCTGCTGAAGCAGGCGTATGCGGAGTCATGCCACATGAATCACACACCGCATCTGACCTCAGCATGACGGGCACAGGCACTGTCAGGGCTGAGCCCCTGGGTTGGAGTCGGTCACTAGTGCAGAGATGGGTGCATGGGGTGCAGGAGCAGCACTGGAGCAGGCAACACATGGATCCCACCATCAGCATGAATCTGGACCCTGCTACAGCCCAACTTGAGGGACAGTGGGGACAGGAACATATAGGGATGCTGGAGCATCCTCACTCCAATCTGCGTGGGGTAGTGAGCACAGAGAGGATGCACAGTACAAGACACGTGTGCTAGGATTGATGCAGGAGACAATGACATCCCCTTGTGCAGTGCTGGTGCTGAGCATCTCTCCCACCCTGCCCTTGCAGCTTCACTCGTCCTCTGAAAATCAAGCTGGAGGATTTTCCCTGGAATATCCCAAATAAGTTCAGACCCATCTGGTTTTGCTGCCAGGCTGGGAAGTGACTGGGCATCCCCGCTGTGGCTGATGTGTTGTTCACCCAGAGTATACAACCAAGGTTCCCTTTCCAATTCCTGGATGTCCACGTGTCCCCAACAGCAGGCACAGGGCTGAGCTGGATTTGTTCCTCCTGGGATGCTTGGCACAAGGGACCGCTCTCTGTGGGTGGATTCGAGAGAGGAGAAGACTGCTTCCGTCTGTCATGTTATTTAAGTGACACCTACCAGGCATCAAGGTCAAGGAGACCAAATTTTTTTTCCATCTCAACTGAAATGTTTTCCACCCAGCAGTGGAATCTTCCCCCCTTCCCCCTCCCAGATGGAGCGATTACAGTTTTCCTCCAAAAAAATGAGGATGAAAATGAGCCTGTGAGTTTGCTTTCATTTCATCCCCCTTCATCTTTACTTGGGGTGGGAAAAGGGATGGAAAGGGAGAAGATTTCAGGTGGGAGAGAAAAAAGGCCTCAACCCCAAAAGCTGCATTTACATTCATGAAAAAAAAACTGGAAAAAAATCATGTGCATCTCTGTGCTCCTTCCCTTCCAAAATGAGGAACTTTTTACCGACAAGAGAAAAGCAGCACAGATTCCCCCGTCAGCCTCTTTGGGAGCACTGGTGTTTGTTGTCAATGGTGAATCCCAATAGGAGCTCATTTTCTAGCAAAATGTCCTTCTGGTGGAGCCTTCCTGATGCCACAGCAGCATTTCCCAACCTCAGAAGCCTCTGAAGCCCAGGGGTACACACACAAAGTCATTTCTCCAGCCAGGAATAGACTTTGTACCAAGGAGGACCCCAACCCACTGTACATCAAGCAGAGAGGGCAGCCAGCAGTGCTGCTGAGATGCAGAGCTTTGCACGCATCTTGTCTGGGGACACTTAGCCCTCTAAACCTCCCCAAAATGAAGTGAAATTCCTCTTGTAGCCAATTTATCCTGCTGCATCCACCCAGCTCTGGTGAGATCTCACTGGAGGCATCAGGGTGGGGATGCAGAAACAAGAGGGAGTGAAATCTGCTCTTCTGGAAGCAATAAATGCCTTCTGCCTTTTACAGGCAGTTCCTGACCTTGCTGCAGCTGATGGGCAAGTTTATGATCTCGCGTTTTAGCTAAATGGAAGAGGCAATTATTCTTTGTTTTGGATTGAAGTGGCTTTAGGAACAGAGATGTGAAACGAGTGAAGAGCCCTGCGAAAGCTAAACCCGAAGGAAAACTGGGGTCTCCTAGGAGAGCAGCTAGGGATGGAAGAGCTGGCAGAAGGCCACTGTAAAGCAAAGGGCAAGCAGAGACCCAGGAGTGATGCTGGCTTTAGCAGGAGCAAAGCAATGGCACTCGGAAGACAAGCAGCCACGGGTGTTTGTAGCAGGGACATTGCCCGCTGCTGTTCGTGCCACCTACATTTGGTGGAGCAGGCCCCCATCTCCGACCCAAATGATAAGAAAGGGCTCTGCCAGGGAAATTACTGCTCCTTCATCACTGGGAGAGGCTACTGTGTCTTGCACATCACTCAGAACAAAGTGAGAACTATACAGAAGAAATCCGGATGCGTTTCAGCCTCTCTGCCCTGGTGAGCAGGGAATGGTCCTGCATCCCCTCTGTTTGCAGGATCTTGGCTGCCAGCTGCTCTCCAGCTTTTACCCAAGAGGGAGATGCATTCACCACAGCAAGGAGCCTGGGAATAGAGCAGGGGCCTGTGAGCTCATCTGCACAGGGCATGGGCACAGCTCAGGGATCAGTGGCTTCATCAGCCCTGGAGCAGGGCAAAGCTGGCGCAGATTTCATGTGAGGGGCAGGAGTTCTCACATCCTTTCCACACATATTCCCACCCATCAGCAGGAATGCAGGAAGAGACTGGGAGTACCAGCCCTGTGCTTTAACAGCAGTGGGAATTTGGGCAGCTTTTTCCACTAAACCCCTTTGTATCCCCCATTCCATACCCTCATCTGTCAGACTGCAGTGATGTGAGAGGCCATGCAAAGCACTGGATCAAAATGCTGCTCCCTTTCTTCTGCTCCAGTGCCAGGCCGATACTTCCATGTAGAATGGTGCACCCTGCACCACCAAAGATGTGTCCTCAGCTTTGGCACTGCGGTAGCAAGACCTTGTCCAATACAACCAAGAGGTGCCCATTTCTCACCATGGGATGGGAAGCAGCACCTGAAAGAGAATGTGCAGCCTGTAACCACCAGCAGAGCCAGGCTGAGATTCACTAATGTGTAGTCCTGAGAGTTCATCTCCTTCACACAGGGGGGCAAAGGTTCTGCAACACAGGAAACCCCATGTAGTCACAGCTTAGGGAAAATTTCTCCCTCTTTGGTCCAAACTAAAGCAAGGACGAGTTAATGTGTGTTTCCCTGTAGAACATTTCCAACCTGGACCCTAAAACTGGCAACTGGAACGTGCCAGGACCTTTCTGTCCTTCCCTAGAGCAATGATGCGGCATGGTTTGTCTTTGTGTGTTGCTCCTTCCTCCCAGAGGACATGCTCAATCTCGGGCATCCTTTTCCCTGCTTTTCTTTGCATTTGCTGCCTGTACTTCTGATCCATCATTTCTGCAACAGTGATGCCGTCTGTAACCAGCTCCTTGGGAGAGAGACAAGGCCAGAGGGTGAAGTTGCAGGAGCACCAGGGACTCGAGGATGCACATTATTAACATGTCCTGAAATAAAGGCAAGCTTTGTGAGGCATTTGCTTGCTGAAACCTCTCCAAATGACTCCAGCCAAGATCTCCCCACTTGGGTGAAGGTTCTCTGGCTTTATATAACCCCAGCACATGGACATTCATATACTCACATGCATACAGGACACAGATCGATGCAAACATGGAAACACACATCATGCCCACACTTACAGGCACATACACACGCCTTGCCATGAAGGCACATTCCCATGCATATACCAGAGCAGAAGAGGTGGTCAGTTTGCGATACAAAGCCCAGACTCCAACCCCTCCATGCACCCCCAGCCAGGGCAATGCCCCAGCCCCTTAGCAGCATCATATGGGTGAGTAGGTGAGGGCTTAAGAGCCATGCAAAGGGCTGAGTTCCCAGCACCAGCAGCTGTACAGATGCAGCACACCATGGGCAGAGGCAGGAGCAATTGACCGTGCCTGACAGCTCTGGTACCATCCAGGGGGTCACTGTCCTTCCTCCTGCAGGCACAGACAGACTGACATCCCACAGTACCTGCTGCTGCTCATTCTCCCACCTGCAGGCAGACCTGGGGCTGCTCTTGTCATCACCAGACACAAGCTTGTCCCTTCCAAGGCTGCCTGGAAGAGATGTTTTCTTCCATAGAAAAGTTCAAGCAAATAATGACAATTGGATTGAGATATTTCGGGGGGTTTGGCAGTGAAAAGGTTCAGAGCAAATATGTTTTTAATAAACATTTTGGCTGAAATTGAGCTCTTCCCCTGCAGTGATTTGATTTTTGTCCTAATTGCAGTTTTCAACAGGAAAAATAAGTGTCTGGTCAAGTGACTCATATACCACTGTGCATCAGACCTTGCGTAGCCAGGCCTCGAGGTATAACCAAAGCATGACACTGCCCAGCACAGGGTGAGTGCTGAGCATGGGTTTAACGTCTGCTGGCCCCTGACTTCCAGGGATGAAGGGATGAACAGGGCAGGTAATGCCCCTGGGTGTAGCCTCTGCCTGCATCCCTGCTTGCCCTGACACACTGCGTGGCAGGAGGCTGTGCCCAGAGCCATGTTCATTGCACAGAGCAGGGTCCTGTTCCCCATGCAGGTCGCACACCCTCCTGTGCCTGCTCTCCATCTCTCTACAGCTGACAATATCAGTCCTATAGATCAGTGGAACTTGCTGAGCTGGGGTGATGTTGGGGCTGGAGCACCTGGACTGGCACAGGCTGGACCAAAGTCCCCATGGTACCTGTAGTTGCTCTGCATCACAAGCTGCTGGCATGGAAATGCTTGGCATTTCTCTTAGGGCCTTGCAGACTGAAGGCAGTCAGTTCTTTCCTGGTCCCTTACAGGCTGCTGTCCCTTCATTCGGCTTTCTCTCTCCTCCCAAAAGCAGGAATTTCTTCCCCTTCCTCAGCCAGGTTCAGCCTGTGCAGGATGTACTGAGGTGGCAGATGCCTTCGTGCCCTGGGATGCTGGGGGTCCACTGCTTTGCTGTTCCCTGGTCCTTGAGCAAGCAACCTCATGTGATGCTCAGGCTCGCTGGTAGCTCGGAGGCCTGATGGTAATAAATGAGTCAGGAGCACATCTGCACGCAGCGGAGACGCTCCCTGCCAAGTCGCTGCACTGCAGGACCACTCTCATCTGTCTCTCTTTAACAGGAACAAATGGAAATGAGTGAATCAATTAACACAGCACATTAGCAAAATGTCAGAGCCTCCCCATTGCACTTAACCCTTCCCTCTGCCAGCCCGTGCCAGCAGCCCAGCATGGGCTGAGTCAGCAGCTCTCACTGGCCAGCAGGACCCATCCCCATCCTCACAGACAGCAGGGGCTGGAGCTGGGACTGCAGCAGGAACCACCTCACTTGGAGATGACACGGAGGGGAGGGCTGGGATTGCAGCTCCCACAGAGGGAGCTGGGAGCAAGATTCCCCCTGGATCAGGGCCCGGAGAAGGAGATATTTGGGTGCCAGCTCCTTTTTTCCCCACCATCCTCATCCTTGCCTGGAGAAACCCCAGTGGGGGCCTGATGCGGCCAAGGTATCCCACATGTGCTGAAGCCTACGTGGGGTTGGGCTGAGTCAGGCCAGACAACCACAAGGCTGGGCTTTCCTGCTGTAGGATGTGTTACAGCTCTAACCCAGCATGGAACAGGGGCTCACCAACTCTGTAGGTCGGCTGCCCCTGCACAACAACGCTTGCACGTGTGTGAGCAACAGGAGCATCAAGCCCTCTCACCTCCTCTTTGCCACTAAGTGCCATAGGCAACAGGAGAGCTCTACTAAGACATAATAAACCCTCATCAGCTAATTAATAATTAGAGACACTTGTGCCTGAAAGCCTGGCTCCATTGGTGGGATGATGCAACTCAGCTCACCTGCTAGGCACAAGCATCAGGATGTCCAAACCATGTTGGACCTCAGACCTGACATATGTGTGGGGTGCTGGGTGGTCCTGATCTGCAGGACACTTAGGGGTCCTGTCTCCTAAACCCGGGAATGTCTCACTCACATGTGTTTAGGTACAAATCCCCTACTCCACTGCCGGGGTGTCAGCATGCAGGCAGGATGCACCCATAGCTCTGTGGTTGGCTAAGGTCCTCATACCAGGTGGGACAAGCAGCCAGAATTTCAAGCTATTCCCTCTTTCCCATGGGACAGCAATAAGGCTCTGAAATCCCAAATTGGGTTGAAATGGAGATTTCTCACATGATGGTCCTGCAAGCAGGAGAACTGACAGAAGTGGTTGAGCTTGGCATCTGCTTTCAGTGGCTGGGTTCATGAGCGTGAAATGTTCTTAATGAAAGACTTGGGAAGGGTGGAAACAACAGAAAACTCACAGCATCAGTGACGGAAAATCTTGGATGCTGCCAGCAATGGCATCTCTGAGCACATCTCCCTTGTCACCCCATCTCCCTGTGAAGGCAAGGATGCACTGGCACTGCGAGGTGTGTGCACAGACCCCGTGCTACCAAGAGGTTCATCACCCACCTCTGCTCCAGAACAGTGCTGCCAAGCACTGCTCCTGTCTGAAATGGAGATGGAAACTTCCCGAGAGCCAGTCAGGGACACTGCGGAAAACACTGTCAATAGCTCAAGGTTTGGCACAACTGAGGGAAGAGCAGAGAGCTGTCTGTGGATAAGAGCTGTCACCTCATGCACCCACGAGCACCAGCGATGGCAGGATGCTCTAGGAGGGACATGAGGATTTGGGATATGAGCCTCTGCAGCCCGGGGTGTGCTTGCCTGGCTCTGCCCATCCTGTCTTGCCTGCAAAATCAAGGCAAAGCTTTGATAACCCCCCAGGAAGCCAATACAAGAGCTCTGAATGACTCCGGAGACCTCCCCAACTCTGCACTTCCCACCACTCATCACCACCTCTGCCCAGCCTAATGGCCAAGGGTCTCACATCTCCATCTCTCCCATAGACACCGGTGTGGAACTCCTTGAAGCCAGGGCTGGACCAAGCTAGATCCTTTCAGCATTATTTTGCCTGTTTCTGTTCTTCCCCAGGGATAGCCCTAAACCAGTGCAGGACGTCTCCCACAGTGCTCGCAAGGACTCTTTGGAATGCTCCTAAAGGAAAAGGCAAGGAGGAGCCCTTCTGAGCAGATGCTGCAGAGCAATCCCACCAGCCAAATTCCTGCATTGTGGCACGGGAATATTACCCACCGTCAATGGCTTCTAATCCACTGCCATCGATTCCCACAGGAGTGCCCAGCTCCGTGCTCCCTGCTGCATACAAATCCCGCCGGCAGAATAGGGATGGATTGTCAAGGCATCACCTCGATTATGCGATGTGGCCCTGATAGCTCGGGGGACTTTTTGTCCAAGGCTCCCCCTGCTCCGGATAGGGCAGGGTGTGAGAACAGCGATGTGAAGCCGAGGGCGCCGAAACAACCATTGCCATGAATTAATGATGTTCTGCATGTCTATGGGCTCTTCCAGCTGGAGATTTGAAAGCACATTGCAGGCACTAATGAGGAGGAACTGGGTGGACACAGTCTGAAAGGAGGTATCCAAGCTCGGATTGCTGCAAGACAGTGATGCTCCAGGATGCTGCAGTCCTGTGCCTTGTCCCTCCCCATTCTGGGATGCTCTGGAGAGACTGTGCGTGACTGAATGGGGGCATATATAATTTGTGTCTGTGCTCCCCATTTCAGCCCTGTCATGCTCCTCTGCAGGTGCTGTCAGGGCTCAGGGCTGATCCGCATCAGCTCTGCAGCTAATGGGCATGGCAGAGGCCCCGCTGTGCTGACTGATGCATCAGACATCAGAGCTGTGTGAGACCTGGCAGTGCTGCCATGGCGCTGAGTGCCAGCCCTGCCCACAGCCCCGTCCTGGGCAGAAGTTGCCTTTTCCTCCCCCTGTAATACCTGGGCATATGAGACCAGTATCAGCAATGGAAACTGATTGAACCCCGAGTTGTTCCTTGCCTTTCTTGTGCAGTTCATCACCTCTAGTAAGCCCAAGGGGCATCTGAATCAACCTGAGACCAGGGACAAAGAACTGGCCTCTGTGCATGTTGCCTTTTGCTCCAGCCCTGCCTAGTATTCAATTACCCAGGCCATGCAAGCAGGGAGAGCATGGGCTCCAGGGCAGCCTGCTTTAAAACCCAGAGCCACTGCTGCTGTTTGGGGTCTGATCCTCCTCTCCCAGTGTGCCTGAACTCTGTCCAGAGATGCCCACAGTTGGTGGCTCTGGTCCCATGGAGGTGTAGGTCTGGATGCAGGATGTCATAGCTGGGCCACCGATGCTCTGAGTATAGGTGTCCTGGTTGTTCACCCTGCACCACACTGCCCTGACCCTTCAGCAGGGAACATTCCAGCACCCCCTTTCCCAGGGAAGGATGAGGGCTTCCTTGTTCACATCCTCCCCACGAGCTGCAGCGGCTGCCTGCCATCCCTGGCACGTGACTCCATTCACTCACACTAGAAATGTATATAAATATGCCTGTATTTACATATTACAGGCTTGTTTGCAACCTTTCCAGTTCTCCAAGGGAGGGTTAAGGAGAGCAGTGTCTGGGTAGTCAGTGTCCTTCTAAAGTCAGGGCTAGGCAGATGCAGCCAGACCCCATGTATGTCTGTCCATCAGCCATGCCACGTCTGTCTGGGTGCCCATCCTCTGCAGTGCTACAAGGCAGCAGCATCCAGAGCAGAGATGTAAATACAGCCCCACTGGGACACGTGCTCTGCAAGTCATTATGCAGAACCTCTTTTTTAACTAAAACCCAAACATGGTGAGATTCTCATTTCCAACCATGTTCACAGTCCTTGACTAATCTGTTTCTCCACTCATATTTTTTATCTACCCATCTATCCATCTTTCTATCCTTCCCCCCCTCCTCCAGCACTTCACCCTACCTCTCTCCACAGAGATTTTTCCCCACATCCAGTACGTCTGCATATAGCCATCTGTTTGTCTGTCTCTCTAGCCATCTGGGTGTCTGCCTACAGTGTTTGCTGTATCTCTAGAGCATATACAGGCTGCATGTATAGATCTATCAATTGGAGGTCTACTTGCCAGTCTCTCTAAGCTGTGTTCTGTGGGCTTCATTAACATGCAAATTAGCAAGATCTGACTGGCTCACTTAGCTGCTACTTCTCTTAGACAGCCATGCAACAATGCAAATACTAATGAGGCTCTGGAAATGGCACTTGCTCTATTGCTAAGCAAGCATGCACACAGAGCGGGCTTTGGCAGTTTCAGGCATGTCATCCATCCTCACACCTGCTGGAGGACCCAGGACAGAAGGGATGGGTGATGGATGGATGATTAAGGGCACTGATGCGGAAAAAGAGGCAAGAATTCCCACTCTGATGTGGATGCCAGCGCTCCCAGCCCCAGAATCCTTGGCTCCAAGATCCCTTTGTCCTCGTTGCTCCACACCACTGCTCTGGACCGCAGCCACCAATGGGATCCCCCTGCTCAGGAGCACACTGGCCCCACTGTGCCAGCCAACATGGGTCCACATCATGTTGTACTGGCTTCCCACCATGCTGGGATGCTCGGGTGTGCTTTCAGCCTCTCTTCGATGTACCTACCTTATATATCTCTTCTCTACTCTGTGCTCCCTTTCCCCGGTCCCCTGGTTGAGAGACATGATGGCTCCTGTACTCTCCTGCTCTTCTCCCTGCAAGCACATAACACGAGTCTGGGTCACCATGGGGAAGTTTCCTGTAACTCTTCCGCTCCATCGCCTCCTCTAATGATAATTCAACCATACACCTCCTTGTAAAACATCTAAAATGATCAAACGCTGCGCAGCAAGATGAAGGCACCTCATCTTAGGAACCTGGTTTCCATATTCCTTTTTATCTTGGAGATAAAATAAAGAACCATTTGCTCTGGCTGCTGCTGCCGTCTCTTGCTTTTCCTCACCCACATCGCTACCCACCCCCTTGGGAAGTAACACCGCATCAAACCCAAGCTGCTCTACCCCCAGGTCCTTTTCATCTCGACCCTGACTGCTGTCACAGGAGAAGCACAGACCAGCTCTTGCAAGAGCTCACGGGGGCCCAAGGGATGTCCCTGTCTCTACTCTGACAAGGTGACATTATTGCATAGGTTCCCAATGGCAAGGCCAGAGCAGCCACTGTGCACATCTTACCCCTCCATTCCCACATCAAGAGATGTTCACGGCTGCATTGGGTGCTGGGATGAGGGAGGAAAAGCAGCCTAGGATGAGGGAGGTGCAGAATTCCGGGAAGATGGAGCTGGGGGCAGGACTGATGCTCTGGGGCTTGGAGCTGAAGCACACATGGGAGGCAGATGGCTGGATGGGGAGGATGACAAACCGTAGGCAGGAAGGGCAGCTTGCCCTGTCCAGAGAGCACTACGGTCCATGAGGAGAGCTATGCTTTGGTGAGGGAGGGGGTGATGCTCAGTGGGGCTGGAGCCGGTTCAGCTCATTGCAAACTCAACAGCAGCCCACGGCATTCTGGTGAAGCCACGCTGTGATTTCCACGGCCCTTTCTTGCTCCAGAAATGTTCTTACAAGAATCTCTATAGGGGTCATTTCTGCCCAGCAGCCAGGTCTTCTAAGGTGAGATTTTAAACAAGCCCAGGAGGCAGGATTTCCTCCTGGCTTATAGACAAGTGACTGAGTGTAAGCAGTGGAAGAGAGAGCTCAGGAGCTGCTGCTCAATTTGTGCCCTCTATCTGCATTGGACAGAGGTCCTCCTTCTACACTGAGCCAGCCCTGCAAATACCTCTGCTTCTGCTTTCGCACCCTGCGGATGGGCACGGATCCTGCTGGATGCTGAACATGTTAAAGTGGATGCCATGCAGGTCCCTGGCAATTCTGACTCTTCTGGGACTTAGAATGACCAAGCCATTGCAAACTAAGTTTTCAGATGAGGGTCCACATTCCCTGCTCAGGGAATTCCCTGTGATACTGGTCACACATGCAATGCATATTTGGATCAGGCACAAGCAGTTTCAGATTCACCTCTCTATTTGAGGAATATCTTGGATTGCTTTCCCCAGCAGGAGAGTCCTACTGCAATGCAGGGCAATAGAGGGGGGCTGTATCCCTCCGTCACTTGCCTCTGCTTGGCAGTGCCTGGGGGTTCCACTAATACATCCATAGAAGGGAGGGCTCCATTTTCCAGCCCTGGACTCTGTAAAATCAGTGTTTCTACCCTGAGAAACAGAATTACTCTATTGAGAAGATGTGGAGACCTGCTGCAGGGAGAATCCGTGGCAGGATAAATCTATCTGATGAAATTGCTCTGCTCCGGGCATACCAGCATAATAGCACCCTGTGCTTGGCTGCACTCCGTGTTTGCACATCATCAGCCTTAGCAGCTCTCCAGGTCTCTCCCCACTCAAGTGTGGCCTCCAGCACTGGGTTTGTCTCCTCGTCACAATGGGCTCATGCTCATGGAAGGAGCCTTCAGTGAAATGTGCCTCATTAGAGAGCGTTTAATGAACACTCCCCAAGTGAGATGCTCCCTCGCTGCTCTAAGCTTCAATCTCCCACCCCACCCCCCTGATGCTCGGCTGTCTCTTGGCTTGGTGCTGGTGCCACAGCCATGTCTCTGGTTTGGGCTGAGGCTGCCTGGCTGCTGAGATGTGTCCTGAGGCTTTGTGGATGGAAATAACACCTACATTTAGTGATTCCAGAGCAATTGTTACCAGTATTTAAGCCTGCATAAGGTCTAAACGTCCCCATGTTGCCACTGCAGCCTGGCTTTCAACCAGCCCCTGCCTGCAGTCTTCCTCAGCAGTAGCAGTGATTCAGAGATCAACACATGCACTTTGAAAAGGAGCCTGGAGAAGAGATGGGGAGCACTGGTACCCCCTGTGTACAGCTCCTCCTAACAGCATCACACAGGCAAACGCACTGGATGAATACAGAGAATTACACAGAATGAAGCTTCTGCTTAATTCGACCTGTCGACTCTTCAGGGCGAATCACGGCGTGAAGGGCACCTCATTAAGCAGTGCAGAAGCTGATCCCCAGCTCCAGGGTGCCGGGTGGCTCCATCCTGCTGAAGGGTGACCTTTTCTCCAGCGGGAGCAGACGGGTCCTGGCACTCGTGCTCCGACCCAAATGGCAGCGAGTGCCGCAGACACTGACACGTCCCGAGCACCGGGTTGAACTTTTCATTCTCACAGGCTTGTCAGCTCCTGAAAGCTCCAAGTGCCTGCGGTGTCTCCTGCTCGCTGATGGGGGAAGTGTGATGCTGGTGCTCCCTCCTTCCCCATCACAGCAGGATCTGGCCCAAGACTCATAGCAACAGGAAGGTGTAGGCACATCTTGGCCTGCCATAGACAGAGCTTTCCTTCTGCAGCACATCTGGATGTGACCCAGACATGCCTGTGGGGAGGCAGCGTGTTCGCACGGGTGCCCAGGGCATCCTCAGTGCAGGAAAGAGACAGAACTGGTGGAGAGGGTCCAAAGGACGGCCACAAATGGTCAGAGGGATGGAGCGCCTCTCCTAGGAGGAAAGGATGAGCTGGGGTTGTTTAGCCTGGAGAAGGGGAGACACTGGGAAAACCTTATTGGAGCCTTCCAGTTATTAAAAGGGTCTATGAAAGAGATGGGGAGGTAACCATGGACGCAAGCTTACTTCTTAGCAGGGCCTGTCATGATAGAACAAGGGGTGATGGGTTTAAACTAAAAGAGGGAAGATCAGGCTGGATGTGGGGAAAAATTCTTTACAATGAGGGTGTTGAAACACTGGCACAGGGTGCCCAGAGAGCTGGTGGATGCTCCATCCCTAGCAGTGTTCAAGGCCAGGTTAGATGGGGCTTGGAGCTACCTGCTTTAGTGGAAGATGCCCTTGTCTGTGGCAGGGGTTGGAGCTGGATGAGCTTTAAGTTTCCTTCCAAAGCAGACTGGGATTCCGGGATGTTTCTATCCCAGCTTGTGGTGCAGAGCAAGGAAAGGAGCACAAGCCCCATGGGATGCTGCTGTGACCCCATATACAAGCACCTCGGTGCTCCCCTTCACCCCAGCTGGTTCCCCATTGCATGTGAGGCCTCATAGGCAGTGGGGCACAGCAAGGGTGGCAGCAGCAGATGCTGCCTGGCTTCCAGCTGCCTCAGAGGGGATTTCTTTTGCCTTTCATGTTATGACTGAGCTGGGGAAGCAGAACATCCCCTCTCCTTGCCAGCAGCACAGAGGGCAGCCTGCAGCCCTGCTCCTGCAGCTTGCAGAGCATGCTGGACTGCACAGCTCCCCGGAGAGCTGCCCTTCCACCCCTTCCTGAAGCAAGAGAGGAGACATGCGCCTCCTTTGCGCTGCCCTCCACAGACCTTTAATTCTTCCTCCTCTGATGTTAATCTTGGAGGTGGTGCACAGGTCAAGTTTAATATGCTATCCTGGGGGAGTTTCATTTAGAGCCAGCGAGAGGGAGGCTGGAGATTGAATTAGGGCTTCCCGTGCACTCCCAGAGCATCCCCAGCTTCAGAAGGCAGCAGGCTGTGCTCAGCAGTGCCAATGGAGGCAGTTTCCTACACACTTTTGTCAGTATCTGCTGCCTGTCTGCCCCACATCACCATGCCCAGCACACACACCCCACAGTATTTAGACTCACCCCTGACTTGCATCGCTGTCCATGAGCACATGTGTGTGCCAGCACCGAACCCTGTGTGCTGGGGGAGAGACAGTGGCAGTGGCAATGGCACCTTTGCTCACTCTTACCTCTGCCTCAGTTCCCCCATTGGGTGAATAGGACTCAGAATGCATAGAACCATAGAATTATAGAATCACGGAATCACAGAGTGGTTTGGATTGGAAGGGACCTTAAAGCTCCTCCAGCTCCAACCCCTGCCATGGGCAGGGACACCTTCCACTGGAGCAGTTGCTCC
>JAOEHY010033880.1:9870-34284 GCA_025447955.1 Psilopsiagon aurifrons
ATGTGTGTTTTTTTATTTTTTTTTTATTTGATACATATATATATATATATATATATATATATATGCTCCAAAATTCAGCCTTTGTAATTTGAGAGATGCACTTTAATCTGAAGACTCTATGAGAATGTTAGGTGAAACTAGTAACTAGCGTTTTCCCCCTCTGACACCCTATTTCCTTAACGACCCTTGGTTTAGTTCCTGTTTTCATGTTGTCTTTTCCAGCTCTTTGTCCCATCTCCTGTGTGTATATCTGCGTGCCTGTGCGTGCCTCTCTGTATGGGTTTTTTTTAATATTTTGACACGCTGCTCCCCCTTAATAGGAATTCTTCCTACAAATAGCACGTACATTTCTAAAGGACCCTTTTCATAGTCCTTTTCTTTTGGCTCTAAAATGATGTATATGTAATTGGTAATTAAAGGTGCAAGCTCTCTTCAATATAAACAATATTGCGCAACGTTAGATCATTAAAGGGAACCGCAGCACTAAATAATTACCTTTTGCATCGTGACACACTGTTCGCAGGCATCCGCTCCCTTCCCTGCAGTCCCTGTTCAGCGCAGGGTTATGGTTACATTTTCACTAAGGAAAGGAGGCATCTTTTCATGACATAAATTGGTGAATTAATTACGTAGAATTGTCTTCAAGCTCCTTTTAAACGAAGATTAAGGGAAAAGGGTAATTAATGGTTTTCAGAATGAGTATTGTGCTGTGTATTTGGTAAGCCTGGTGTGAGTTAGGAAACCAAAGCCTTCCCGTATCCATCATCTGCTCCAGGATGGTCTGTGCTTGGGTGCTTCTCTGGGATTCCTGCTCTTTTCTGCTGTGACTGCTGCTGCTGCTGTTCTCTGCGTTGCTGTTGGTAAACTGATACAACTTGCAATACAGCTGGTAGATATACTGATTAATTATTTAGTCTGGAAGGCAAAAATGGGGGCAATTCTTTTTCTGAACTGCCTTTTTCAAGGCTCAACCATTTTTGTTGCCAGGTAATACATTTCAGCTTCTACTTCTTGTCCCTTTCCTATGTTTTTTTTATACTTTTTTGATTTTTTTTTTTTTTTTTTCTTTCCAGTTTGCTCAAGACTAGGACAAAACTCCTTTTGTTTTTGGCCAGGAGGAGAGTCCAGATCTGGATTATAACAACTATTTATCTCAGTCTTACTTCTTTGAGATGTTTGTGTGACTTATTTTCCTGAAGAAATCCATAAGTCAACCTCTCGGGCTAATAGAGAACATTTTTCCTTCTATTCCTTTAATCCTGATTCGATTAGAGGTCTCACTCACTGATTTACATACTGTTAGTTCCTGTTTTGTTCAGCCCAAATCTTATAGTCCTTGCAGAGGCAAAACAGCCTTAGGCAAAAGTCAGTGGAAATTTTGCCTGAGTGAAGACCAAGGTTTGTATGATTTGGCAGTTACACAGCAGAATAAGAAAAAACAAACTAAAAAAACACATTTTGCCCCAGAAATGGATTCTGATCCATAATTATTTTATAATGTAACAATTATCTCCTAAAAACCCATTAAAAACACACTGTGTTTTCTTAATTGTGAAATGAGAAGTTGCTTATTTCTTAGAAACTGATGCAGGTCACGCAGAAATGCTTTTCCAGTCTTTGGGGGTAAATGGTATAAAATCCATCAGGCTCATGGGCAAGATTTAAACAAAAAGCTTTTATTAATCTGTATAGCACCTGCAGGGTTACTTGACATCAGGAAAATTGTGTGGAAGATTTCAGGCTCAGGCAATATTCCAGTATGTTAAAGAAGTGCCTCATTCTCTTTCCCACTGTAGACGCTTCTGAAACCCCTTAACTTCTCATGAGACCATATCCTGCTTACCTTACTCTTGCAGATAGTTTGCTGTAATTCTTGCTAATTGGTGGTCATTTAACTGTGCGGGTGTCTCTGTAGTGGGACATAGTGATAATGGTTTTGCATGCCACAGGGAGCCTGATCCTGCCCATGAGCTTTCCTCATCTCTGAAATAAGAAGAAAGGTTTGGGTGCATAAGCTTTGCTGGATGGGGCCTTGGCCAGATGGCTGGGAGACATGGTGGGAATGAGAAGGTGGGATAAAAAGAGAGGAACTATTTCAGAAAGTGACTCGGGGCTCGAACATTTGCAAAATGGCTCTTTGCTGATATCCTTGCAGCGCTGGCAGCAGTGGGAAGGAGCTGTCAGGAAAGCTATGCCAGGTCAGCCTTTCCATTTTGTTTCAGGCAGGCTTGGTTGCAAAATATATTGAAAGAATTCTGGGAGAGCAGAAAAGCTGAAAAATAAAAGAAAGATCTAATCAAGCTTGGCTTTTTGGGGCAGGGGGAGGGAGGCTGGGCCTCTTGTGATGCATGCTTCAGAGTCTGTGAACATTCAAAGAAATCTCTTTCTCTTCTTCCCTCACCCCTCTCCTCCCTCTTTCTCCTTGTCCATGTAAAGCAGAGGCTGACCATGTGGAACCGGCACTCGCCGACGAGGATGAGAGCCTGGCAATAGCAGAGCCGGGTGGCATCAGCATCGCCGCAGGCGGGACAGACCCCGACTTGTTAACCTGTGGGCAGTGTCAGATGAACTTCCCTCTGGGAGACATCTTGGTTTTTATAGAGCACAAGAGAAAACAGTGCAATGGCACTGGCGGTGCCTGCTATGAAAAGAGCATGGATAAGAGCAGCCCTCCCCCCTCCTCACGTGCCGAGCTCAGGAAAGTGTCAGAGCCAGTGGAAATCGGGATCCAAGTCACACCCGATGAAGAAGACCGTCTTCTCACGCCTACTAAAGGAATTTGCCCCAAGCAGGAGAACATTGCAGGTACAGCATGTTTTACACTCAATCAACTGCCTAGGTAATCTTTTAACGAGAACCCTCTAGAAAGTGCCATGAAACAGAGGCTTCAGTAACAGGTCTTTGTAAGAGCCATCGTTCTGGAGGATCCTCATGGCTACGCAAGACTCAGGAGGGCTGTCCACCATATTTAATTCAGCGTAGCTATCTGCCAGCTCCCAGAGAGACGGTTCCCCTGGGAGAACCAAGGGGCAGTCTGTACATGTAGGAAAAAGCAGAAAGTTGGGATCAGAAACCATTTCAGGAGTGTCCTTAAACAGGTAACAGTGGTGGAGGGATAGGGGATTTTGGTGAGATGCTCAGTTCAGTCCAGATCAGATTTCCTTTGTCACATGCAGACCTACTGGGAAGGATCAAATCCTGGCCCTACTGAAGTCAGTTGAAAAATCCTCTTCCTACAGACTGCGGTGGGAAGAAGATTTGGTTGCAAAGGCTAAAGCAGGGGTTCATTACGTCCTTGCTTGCTCCTTTCACTGGGTAGGTGTCAGCTTACTGGTCTGCATTGCTGCCTTTGCCTCCTGCCCTGGGTCTCTGCAGACAGCTGCAGTTGGCTGGGCAGCACCCCCATTCACATGCACACCTCAAATAGGGCTTTTGAATAAGGAGACGAGAGCACAGGCTGGCTCTGGTGGGCAAATTGCAGGCATTTCTCTTTGCAAAACTCTTGTATGTGGTGCAGTTAAGACTTACTCAGTGGACCTCTCTGGATTAGAGGTGGGCAGGGGGGTGGTGGTACCCGCCTGGGTCAGCTGCTGCACAGTGGTTCTGCAGAACACCCAGCATGGGGCTTCCTCTGTTATGCAGGGCGTTTCTCCCCTCTGCAGTGGTGTGTTCCTCTGCAGCGGTGAAAGCAAGGCTCTGCTCCCTGCTAGTGAGTGAGGGTTCTATATTAAATGGGGGATCTTCCCCTCAGATGGGCCTTTTTTGTTCAAATCGACTGTATCCCATACAGAAGACCTGTGGCAATTTGTCTTTGCTCCGCTGTCCCAAATTGTCTAGGCATTGTCCTATGGGATTATTTTTGACAGTCCAAGATCCTGCCTGTAGTAGAGATGCTCCCATGAGGGGATCCCCAGAAGACTTGTGAGAGGCTCTTATCTTTACAGTTGAAGCTTTAGAGATTCCTGCTTTTAGCATTGGAGGTCTCTGAGTCAGTCCCACCATCTGTGATGGGCTTGGCCATCACATAAGTAAGGAACTGCTGAACTCCTCAGATCTCCACAGGATCTGCCTCTTAATGAGAGGCCACATGCCACCCATTTACTACCTTGTTGTCTTCTAGGAATCTTTTTTGGGTGCAATTACCGTCTTGACTTGGGGTAGTTGGTAGCTTTTGGGGCATTAGCTCTGGCAGCTTGTGCTGTATTTAGTGTTGTAAGCAACCTTACTGTTGTTTACATCCTTGACCCCCTCCTTTCCTCATCCTTTTTCAGCTTTCCCCATTCTTTTTCAGCTTTCCCCATCCTTTTTCAGCTTTCCTCATCCTTTTGCAGTTGTGAACGCATTTCTTGGCAGAGATGACAGCCTCATGGTGTAGCAGCTTTGAAGGCTAGGTTTCCTTCCCATTTGGTGGGAACAGAAGAGAAGTACTCAGGACCTTCTCCTCCAGTCTGCTGAAGGCCTCCTGAATGGTGCTGAGCACTCTCAATAGCTGTTGTGCAAGCTGATGGTGCTCAGCCCCTTTCAGAGGGTGCCCAGTGCTTAGTAAGGTTGGTCCAGGAGACCTATGTTGTCATTCAGCCCAGATCTCATCTTTTCCTAATCTGTGCCCAGGTTTAGTCCTTAGTGAAATACGTCAGTATTATACCCAGCACAGAGCGTGCTGTCCCATCCTAGCTACTGGGGGTCAGCATGAATATTGCTAACTCTTTTGCCATGAAAAAAATCTGCTGGGGGAGGGTGAAGGGGATGGCCACGTGTGGAAAAGGCATAAAAAAAATATTTAAAAACCAATCTGGAGCACCTAATCTCTTTCAGGCTAAACTCGGTATCAAATGAAAATATGTAGGAGAGATTTTGAACTGAGAAAAATAAAAGGGTTTATCATTTGACTGGCATTTTCTCAGCAGTGCATGGAGATAGGGACATCCACTAAACAGTGCAGTAATAATGCTTTCTCAATTAGGAGCCCAGCTCCAAGATAAAAAGGTGCAGTGTCCTTCCATATTTTTTTTTAATAGCAGCGGATAGTTTTCAATAGTAGGATAAAAGCCTCACATTACAGCCGTGGAGGGTAGCCATGAAAAACCCACAGAAGTCATTCACTGGAAAGGCTTTAGTGGGATATACCAAACCCCTTATTTATATTTCAATAGAAAGGCTTTCTGCATTAGCCAAGAAAATCAGAATCTGCATTTAACATTAAAGGTATTTCCCAGTGAGCGGCTGTAGAGCATTGTTGTTAGATTTGTTAAAAAAAGAGACTAAATACGATTTCATAAAAGGGAAACTTAATCTCTAAGGCAGCTTTCTCCCACCCCGCCACCCCCTCTCTTTATTTTTTTTTTTGTAATAATGCAACAGCCTACAGTATTTTACTTTATATGTGACGAAAGATATTCTTAGCCTTTCTGTACTGCGACAGGAAGAATGAATTTCTTTATTCCACCAAGAAATATGTAAAATAATCCCTTAGAAGTATGGGGAGATATGTTTGTTCAAAGCATTTAAAATGTTATTTTAATCAAAGGCACAAAACACTCTACATGCTGTGTCAGCTAAAGGAGACCATTACATTTTAACAGAAAATTGTGCTCTTTTTCTCCCCTCCTAGCCAGCCCCCCCACTTTAAAACTAACTTTTTTTATTAAATAAAAAGGAGAAAAAGATTAAAGAATAATAAAAAAAAACTTCAGTGGCTCAAATATATAAAGTAATTTAATATGGTGGAAGCATTAATTATTTTAGCTTAATTGAATTCTGAGGACTGCAGTAGTTGCATTTTTGTAGACAAGCTCTGTTTATTATTTCTTTGTGTAGATTAACAGTAAAGGAAACATAGATAACTTTCAGTTATTTATTGTAAAATAAATGTGTCAATTCATGTGTAAAACAAGCTGTTCAAAGATAATTGAGTCTTTATATTTGAAGAGGGAAGCCAGAAATCACCCACTCGCCACTCCAGCTCCCTGAAATATGCTGCCGCCACTGCTGCCCTCAAATAGGTTTCAGCTCCTCTCCTTGATCTTCTGTTATTTTTGTAGACCTTCTTATTTGGTCAAAATGATTTGTGGCCTTCTGCAGTGTGACTAAGCCACCAAGCCTTACAGCTTCCCATGGCCGAGTGCAGTGAGGGTACGTCAAGTGCTGAGCTTGGCTCTGCCGTTGCACCTCTCTTCCCTCTGTGAGTGAGGATGTTGGGATGCAGCACCATGCTGAGCATTCACCCTGGCACATGGTGCTTTGGAGTCTTGAGATCTTTCTTCTTCTTTTTGCCTTTCTTTCTTTCTTGGTAACTCCATTTGCTCTCATCACTGAATGCCTCTTGATGACACAGCAGACCTTGGGCCACTCTGAGGAAGGCGGGTACAGGTCAGGAGTCTACAAGAATTTGCATGCATGCAACGCAAATCTCCAACTGACTTTTTCAGGTATCAGTAGCGGCAAAGGCAACTTTATCTCTGAAATCAGCTTTTAAGGACTTTCTGACATCTTTTCCTGACTCGTAACTTGCAAATCCAAGCTTTTCAAGGCACTTTCATTTAGTTACCACTGTTGGTAAGGTGTGTGGTAGCATGTTAGCTGGCACTGGAAGGACGTGACTTGCTTAGGAGCAGTCTGTTCTGTAAAGTTTTGATCTTTTTTTCAAATTGGCTGACCCGTTTGAAGATAATTTCTGCCTCTTGTACAGAGGGTGTGATAGTATCAAACAGATGTACCAGATTGTCACACAGCAAAACACAGCCGAGCCAATGAGTTGTCTGGGAGTTATCAGTCACTGCTTCTTTCACTTCACTGCTGGCAGGTATTTTGGAAAAAAATCGCACACTATTGTATTTTATACCTCTTTTTATCTTTTATATTTATTAGAACTTGTGCCTAACCAGGTGACCTGTCCTGTTTGAAGAAGGCTCAGGGTGGTGGCTCCTGCTGTCCTTTGACCGATGGTATTTCCTGTCCTTTTCATGGTGCTGCTGGGTTTGTGGGCCACCAGGCTGTTTGTTAGCAGGGCTCTCTGAAACAATCCAGGTTAAAGAAGAAGTATCATTCAGCTTCTGTTTAATGCTGTATGGTTTTAGAGAACCCTGGTGCCTCTGTAGGGCAGGCACCACTTGGACCAGACCTTCATCAGCTTCACTGATCGGTCCTCAAGGTCAGGGCAGCATACCCTCGTGGGCAGATAGCCACACCAGCAGCAATTGTTCTTGAAGACAGCGTAGATAATTTCTGCAAAGATGGTGCTAGGGAAGGGGAGAGGGTTGATTGGAATTCCTCGTTCATCCTGTCCCGACTGCCAGGGCTGGGCTCCATACATTATGTACTTGAACTAGATGTGCATCATGAAGAAAGGCTCCCTGTCAGAGGCAGGATTTAACTGCAACCCCTGCTCCATGAATGTTCATTTCAGGCTTTTGAATGGTAAAACTGCCAGTGAGAGAAACTAAATAACTCGCATGTGCTGGAAGCCAGAGATAAACACCGCTGCAGGTTGCCATGAAATAGGCTATTTGATATATTTAGAATTGTTATTTTTCTCCAAATTAAGATTAGTTAAATCCATGTGTGTTGTGTGAGTGATTGTTAACTCAATGGCATGGATTATCCTTTTTTCAAATCATGACAGCTAATTATTATTGCTGTCTACCCTGAGACATTCACTTACAATGTACCATTATGGACCTGCGCACCCATATTAACTGCAGGACTGAGCCAGAAATCATGATGTGATGTCTTCACATGTGAGGAGAGGAAAATGTGAGCTGAAACAACCCAAGGCCTGTGGCAGCAATGTCAGGCAGGCTGGCAAGAGGTGTCCTGAGCAGTGCTGAGCTGGCAGGGGTCTCAGTGGCCATGCCCTTCCCGAGGCTCCCATGGCATCCAGTCCTGCTGCCAGCGCCTCCCCAGGGTGGTGGGTCTTGCAGGAGTGATTTGTCAAAGCCAGGCCAGGAAGAGCACTATATACAGAAGAAGAGGCTTCCAGAAGTGTGTGGCAATAGTGCCTGAGACAGTTGAGCTGTAGCTGCAATCGTTTTTGTGAGGCTTTCCCGGGCTTGTTTCTTCCCTCGCATTAGCCAGGCTTTCCCTGAGCTCAGAGGAATTACGTGGCCTCCTCCTCCTCCTCCTCTGCTGCTTCACCAGGTATTTAGCAATGTGTTTTGCTAATAGGTGTTGCTGAGCAGTATAGGGGGGATGATACACTGGAGATGCCAGCCACTGCTCCTGTGAGAGTGGGGTTAATGAGCAAGCCTCCTGCCACAGGAGACATCGTCTGAGGTCCTGGCTTGGCTGGCAGGGAGAAAAACAACTTGGGCGATCTCACCCAGAGCCCTGCTTGTGCCTTGAGCAGGGGAGGGGGCATGTCGGGGGAGCCTGCAGTGGCAACAGCCCTCCCCTGGCTCTCTCTGACTCCAAGCATGGCGAGGGGCTGCTGAAATAGGACCTTCAAGTTTTTAGGCTGACAGTGACCCAGCTGGAGAGAAGCATGGGGCTCTCCAGCGGATGAAATCCCCACTTTGGGGGCTCCCAAGAGGGGGTGGTGTGGAGGGCGCCAAGGGTGGCTTGTCAGCCCCTGTCAACAGCATGCCCCTCAAGACATAGTAGGATTGCAGCCACAGTGCCCTCCAAGGCAGCAGTAAGCACCCTGATAATCCTGGGAAGAGTTAAAGGTGAGAAACCTGCTTACAAAACCCTTTCTTCCCCTTGCTTGAACTCCACCACACCCGTGTGGCACTGCTCCAGCCCCCATTGCTCAGCCCCAGCCCTGGGGCCACTGTCCGCCTTCTCCCTGCCACCATCTCCATCTCAGCTTGTCCTAGTCATTTCCTGCTGGGGTCCAGCTCCATCAGGCTCCAGGGCTTCCCTAGCATCCACAGAGTCAAGTGTGAGACTGATCACACTGAGTTTTAAAAGCAGGCTAAAAAGCTGCTGGGGAATACTATGAACTTGATCCTCCCTGCTGGTTTTAGCTTTTTGTTTTGTTCCTCTCACCATCCTGTTTTTCAGAGTTATTTTCCGTTCCCTGTGTGTGATTACTTGTATTCCCACGGGGCTGGGACAGCAGGTGCTGATGCTGGAGGAGTGGTGGTGGGGGGTCTGGTTTGTCCAGCTCTGCCCTGGTTTCACGTGGGGTGACTCCCTTGAAACCAGCGGCGCCATGCCAGATTGATCGGGTGGCGCAAGCGGAGCTCAGCCCATGAATGCTTGGGGTGCCAAACTGCAAAACAGGAGCTCGCTGCTGTTTTTTCTCTGTTATCTCGCTTAGCTACAGTCATCTTCATTTTTATGTGCGACAACGCTACGTAAAACCTTTTCAACAGAAGTGCCATTTTGCAGGCTGATGAGAGGGGATTTAAGAAGGTCATTCAGTACACGTGGCCAGAGCTTTCTTGCTCTGGGGTGGATGCACATCACGAGTCACTCTTTAAGAGAAAAACTTGATTGTTTGCACCAGTGTGGCACTGCTGTTACCCTCTTAATTCAGTGGAAGGACTCTGGACCTTTTCAGAGGTAGAGCCCAGTGAAAACATCACCCAACAAAATGGTTTTTTGCCTTTATTTGAGCCATCTTGTGAAGTTACTTGGACAATGTGTGGAAGACCAGAAACAGTGTGTATATATCTGATTATTGTTAGCCTGGAAAGATTGGTAGTTTTTTTAGACAACGCTAGTGGTAAATGATGAAAAGGTACTGGTCAGCCAGTCATTATTCACTTTTCTTTATAACTTTGTGAGCAACTGTTAGGAGAAAAGTAAAAGTAGTGTTCATCCATTCTATAGGCTGCTTTTGCACTTGTGGAGATGTGACTAATAGCAATAGGCTTGTGCTCAGTGCAGTATTGACTGCAAAAAAGGAGTTTGTGTGCATTCGCAGGGGAATTTTGCACTTGAATGTAGCTGAAGGAAAGCCTGTTCTGTGGAAACACTATAAAATAGAAAAGCTTCCATATAGATAGAAAACATTGCTGTTCCTTTCTGATGGCAAGTAAATACATAAAGGCACAGAAATGGTTCCTTTGCTTCAGCAGGCAGAAGTGCCACTATAGCTTGAGGTTGCCTCCCCTTGTGTCTTTTCCGTAGCTTGTTTTTCTTTCTCAGCCTGTGTTTGAACAGCACTGCCTATACACACAGTGACCAAATCGGCTGTGACATAAAGGTTGAACCTTTCCAGGGATTTTGGAGATTGGAACATTTTTATATCATAACTGCAGAAAAAACCTCTGTGAAGTAATCATACTTTTTGTACAAGAAAGGTTTGGATTTTTGTGTCATGTCACGTAACTTCAAAGGGCATAGATTTTTTAGCACTGGCTTCTGTGGCCGAGTGGGAAGATGGGAGCCCAGAGGGTGAGAAGTAGAAGAGAGATGCCAGGTATAGAAATAAACCCATGTTTCTCAGCAGACAACCCTGGAAGCTCTAGGCTTGGGAGATATGCGTGCTCACTCCGACAAGAGCATCCTTTTCAGCATGGTTCCTTCTCCCTGTTCCCTCCCACCTTCCAAATGGTAATTGGTGGGCCGTTCAGTAGAAATGTTATTAAAAAAAAAAAAAAAAAAAGTGGGTGGGTGGGGTATCTAGGGATTTGGTGTCTAAGCTCAGGAGTTAAGCCGGAAATCCCAGAGATGTAATGAAAACAAAACGGACTTTTCACTCGCGCTGTGGCATTCTGGCAGTGAGAATGCTTTCGTGAGCCAATGTTTTCATTGTAGGTTTTCTCGAGAGAAGTAGTGGAAACGAATCGTTAACCCCTTAACAGGAATGAATGTGGTTGCTGCAGCGGGGAGAGGAGAGCTGTCTTGGCTCCTAGTTGCCATGTAGCAGTGCTTTGGGGTGTGTGTATGTTTGTGTGTAGTTGGGAAGGTGGGGTAGATGCAGCTTGTAAGTAGTTTAATAATGTTAATGGCAGATTTGAAGTGGTTACTTAGTGGTTGTTGTTTCTTCCTCTTTGCATGTGTGCCTTTGCAGAAAGATTCGAGCATGATCAGCGCAAACCACCGTTAAGTTCAACAGCTTTTAAACTCAGTCATCTGGCATTTGGTAGCATATATCTTGACTGAGAAAAGGGGGACACTGCTGGCCAGTCCCTTGGCAGAGTCATTAAAGCTGCAGATGGAAAAGACCTACCGAGTAGCAGATTCCAGTTTTCTTGGAAAGTAGAAGTACAGAATGCGTTCTGTCACAGGCATGTTACGGATACAGCTTTAAATGTCCAGGAGCCTTGGATGGCATTTAGCCTTGCAGGAGTAAGCCCCTTCATTAAAAACAAGGGAGTTCGGGGAGGAAGGGAGGCAGGAGTGTTTAATCTAATTTACTTTAACAGCCACTTTTGGTGAAGAGATTGTGTATCCCTGTCCTCCATGCTCTGATTAGGCTGCATTTTATGTTGATATTTTATTTCACCTTTTGATCACGGCTGGCACTTACCATATTACCATATTGCACGTATTCTTGCAAGCGGTGCAGAGCATCAGCCCCCTGCTCTAGCTAAAGAGCATCTCCTCTAGCCTTTAGCATCTAGGAAGAGCAATTAAAACCATTGCACACCTTCTTCCAGCTGTCCTAGATCCTGTGGTCCGGTCTTTGCATGCAGGTTGTGGGGCTCTTAGCTCTGTGCAGACTTTGGATGTAATTGCATAGCTGCTGCAAGGGGCTGTGCCTCTGCAGCTGACCTTGCTCAGTGAGTCTGGCCTCTGAATAGATGTTTGCCTTCTTTCTTCCCACTTTGACAGCTCCCCCGCTCTGCTCTCCAGCCCCTCACTCTGCCCCAGCCCACTCCTTGTCTCCTTATGCTGGGAAAGCATCGTGGCGGCAAGGTATTTGTGGCTGAAACTGCCTTGGCAATGAGCAGAGGCTGAGAGAGTCGGTTCTCTCACATGCCCATTTTTGAAGAGGGGAAAAATAGGAAAGAAAAGAGATGCTGCTGAATAAATGATGGTTCTACATGTTTTTTATACAACGCTGCTTTCATAATGGTCATTTAAACAAGGTGGCATGGTGGGGGAGGAGAGAACAAGACGAGACTGCAGACAGGGATTAAACAGCCCTCTTCTTCTTTTAAGACATTTATTATTTTCGGAGTCAAATCTGTAGCCAGCTAATGTAACTGTAAAAGTCTCCTTTGAATTACTGGCGAGGCGCTCTGAAGTCTGCTGTTATAGCTGATGTACTTGTGTGCAGGAAAAATCCAGATTTGAGTTTAGCACTTACTTGGTTTATTTTCTTTATTAAACCAACTCCCAGCTCATTTTTTTTCTTTCAATGCCTGCTTTTCGTTTCCTGTTTTCTAGAGTGCCCTATTACTAGCTCATAAAGAGTTAGAAACTGAAGGGAAGTTTCCCGAGTGAGGAGGAATTTTCTTTTTTGGCCTTTTTTTTTCCTTTCCCTATGGCTTGGCCAGGAGCCAACCTGTCTTTCAACAAGTAGAGAGCCATTCCAAGTTGAAATTTATAGAGGAGAGTCCAGGTTCAAGGGCTGAAGCCCGCCAACAGCTCCAGCCTCTTTGTTACTGATTAATTCTGCAAGCGGTTCAGCTGGTTTGCTCACTTCTGCCCGCTCTTCACAGCACCACAGCACTTCCGAGCCGGCTGTCCCTGCTTTCCTCCTTGCTTTTCAGCAGGGCTTTCACCCCTCACTGTACAGGATCCCCCACAAATTAATTTTAACCCCATGCAGTCCAAGCTGCGCCAATTTAACATTGTGGTAAAATTACAGAAAATTCTTTCCCTCCTATTTTTTTTTTCCTTTCTCTCCCTCATTTCTCCCCTGTTTTTTCTCTTCCTTTTCCCTAGAGCCAATTTTAAACATTTGGAGCTTCCCACTTCACTTCAGCTCATATTAGCAATTGCTTCTTGGCATCACTTGGAACCCAAGTTCCCAGGTTTTAATTAGTTTACTCAAATGCAAGCAGCGAGCAAAATAGTTACTTTCAGCTTTACCTGCAAAGGATGTTTCCTGTCTCAGTGAGGGGGTTTCCCTTGCAGAGGGATTTGAAAGGCAGAAGTTTTCAAGTGGTCTCAATATGGGGCCCCACAAAAGTGAGTGTGGGAGGTGAGGGGGAGAAAGAGCAGGAAGAAAAAAGGAGAAAAAAAAAAAAAAAATGAAACAGCAAAAAAGAGTTCAGGAAAGTACCTTAAAATGAGGATGGTCCCAGTCCTGCAACAAATTGGGTGTCAAAGCATAACCTTATTGACATCAGTAGGGCTTTTGCTGTTGGCTTTAGCAAAGGCAGGATTTCACCCGTAGCCTGCACCTGGCTGTAGGTACGCCAGTGGTCCTCTTGCAGTCACCAGGATTACTGATATGCAGAAAGTTAAGCATGTCTGTAAGTGTTGGCAGGATTAAGATCTGTGCTGGTATTTTCAGACCAAGTGAAATGCATGTGGGAGGTTTTTAAAGAAAGTGCATGGGAGTTTAAGAAAAAGGAGAGTATAGCCGAGCCTGCCATTTTTAAGTGCCTTGGGGAAAAACCTGGGTTGCTATTAAAAATATCGGAGGGCTAATGTGTTGCTAATTGTGACACAATTAACTTCTTAAAAGTATTTGATTATGAGTCCCAGGAAAATAAAAAGATGGGTATGAAGAGCTAGAAATTCAGGCCTATGTTCCAGTTTAAGCATTTCTTTTTTATTAACTGGAAATAAAAGCAATCCTTGAGGTTCACTTTACCATGCATCCTGGTTATTCTGCTCCTAGAATTCTACTTTTGAGTAGTTACTTAAAGAATTAAAAAAGAACAACAACAAAGAAATGAAGCTCAAACCCAGCAGCTGTCTGAGACTCCTAGATGTGGCTTTTGCACAAAGCTCTTTAAATCTTGTTTAAACATTTCTCCAGAGCTGTTACTCAGGAAATAAAAATGTGTGCTGTTTGTCTATAGCAGATTTAAAGTTTACCTTTAATGTGACAGTTTCTCCAATCAAGTGTCGGAAACATGCCTCAATTTTTGGGTATTATGAAACAGGTCTGGAGCAGAAACAATATATTTAACTAAGAGAGAACAAGATAGAATTTGTGGGTTTCTTTCTTTAATGGTTTATAACCAGAAACCTTTTCTGTGTCTGTCTCTGAATCTTCTGTGCATACAAGTGGCCAGCACATGTAAACTACACTTTGAAATTTAACAGCTAACCTTAAAAAATCAAGTTCAGCAAAATGGAACTTTTTTTTTTCCTAGGCTATGGACAGCTCTTTGTAATGATCTGGCAGAGGAATCTAAAGTGTGATTTTATTTTTTCCTCTCCAAAACATTCATAATTTCAGCAGTAAAAAACTGAAGTACACCCGAGCTCTGAGAAGGCTTTCTCACATCTGCCTCTGCCTGTGTGCTGATTCCCTGGGGTCCCATTTATAACAATCTAACAAGATAGAATCTGCCTTTGAGTATCAGTAAATATGGCTAAAGATCACAAAACTGTACTCATAATTGTTCAAGACTAAAAGGCAGAATATAGTGTTTGATTAATGTTTATGGTACAGGGCCTTTTTGTAGAAAGAATTTAAAACAGTAGCCCCAAGACCCCCTAAAAACAAGCCCTGAGCCCTCACTCCAGCCCCCTCAGCCTCCACTGAAGGATGATGTCCTCATTGTGCAAAGCACATCATTTAAGATGATACATTTTATTTTTGATTTTGAAGCTGATCAAGGATAACAGATTTGAGCTATTGAAAGGGATGCAGAAGGTAGTTTTCTGTCAGCAGTGCTAGTACACAGGAGCAAGAGACATCTTTACTGGCCATGAGAAGCACCCATCCCTCAGGTCAGGGGGCTCTTGGCAGTGCATTGTCTTGGACTGGCTTCATCCTTACCATATCTACTCTGTGAATGAGCAAAACTGCCCCCAGTTCTCAATGCTCCCTATCTGACAATTCATGTTCATTAGAGATACTAAAGCAGGGGCATGCGGTGGCATCTGTCAGAGGCACCTAGCAAAGGCATTTGCTTGTTTTGGAGGGACTGAGCTGGACTGGTGAGGTCTCTATTAGTGCTGGAGCCTTGGGGCTGCTCAGGCTAAGGTTTGTGCCGCATGACGGGCAGCTTGCAGCAGGCATTACCCAGGTGGGGTGATGCCCCGGTTGTCCTCACTCCCTCCATAGGAAGCCTGAGAACTCCTATTGTCTTCGCTGCTGGGATACTTCCCTGCTGTCTGGAAAGGTTTATTTTTTTTTCAGCGGTAGTAAGTGGAGAATGCAATACAGATGGATCTGCTTCGCTTTCATTAGTTCTTCTAAGATGCTTGTTTAAATGTGTTCACTTTGCTTCTCAAACAGTGAATGTCAGTGTTTCAAATACCACCGCTAACAGGGAAAAGAAGAAATCTTTGAAAAAGCACCGGCCAAGACTGTGTTAAAATGCTGGTATAGAAATGGCAAAGGTGAGCCTGGATGTGCACAAAGGGGAGAAGATGTGGGGAAGTGTTTTTGCTAGTTTCCATTTAGGGCAGGCCCCCCTCCTGCCAGGGCAGAGCCCAGAGCAGATAGTGTGGCAGCAGCCGGCAGTGGGGGTACAGCTGCGGCTAGCAAGCAGGGATGGGTGCTATGAGTGTGTTCAGGGGATGTGCTGAGTGGTGGCTGTGACTTTTGCAGTGAAAACCCATGTTTTGGGGAACAGGGTAAGGGTACAGAGAAAACCTAGGAGGTCAGGTATGTGTATGCTCCAGCGGAGTTTGTTTCTTAAGAAGAAACTGTGGCTTTTGGGGCAAGGCACTAACCAGAGTGTGCAGAGTAGAAACACCACCCCAGTGTGCCACATAGGGCTTCCAAAATCATGCTTCAATACTTGTTTCTTATTCTCCTGTTCCTACACTTCACTTAGCCCTGCCTGTGTGATGTCAGTGCTGAGCAGAGCCTAAACCCTGTCCTCCATAACCCTTTTCTAGGGTAGATCTGCATGGTTTGACGTGTAAAGCAAACGAGACCATCAGCCCTTTCTCTAGCCCTGCATTCCCACCCTTGTTCACGGGAGTGAGGCAAGTCCAGGAGTTTTTAGGGCTAGCTGCTGTCAGTTTTAACCCTCCCATGTCTTTGCCTCTGCCAGCTTTAAACTGCCCACAGGAGATACGCACTCTCGTTTCTGAGATGAGGCAGAAAAGATGTGAATGGCTTTATTTTCTAAAGTACCAGCTGCATCTGGCAGGGGTTTGGGGCAGCCTGTCATGCTCAACACCCTTCTGGATGAGGCCACAAGCATTAGCATCCAAAATGACAGCAGGGAGCAGGGGTGATGGTGGGGCTATGGCTGTGAGAGCCTGCCCTCTGGTTCAGTGCTAACAGCTCTGCCCTTTTGTGCATGCATTGTTCTGTTTTTTTTGAACAAGCCCAGATCCCCCTGGGTCTCTGTGCTGTTAACGTGTTCCCCCGTCCCCAGACTCCTCAGCAAAAAAGGTTGGATTAAACAAATGCGAAATTACAGGCAGGGCAGTAGGAAGGGTGGTGGTCTGTCCCCTACTGCAGCCCACATGCTGCCTGTGAGGATGGATGGAGGATGGGAGGCCACTTTCCAGAGCCTCAGCAGCGTTGCCAGTGCAGGCATGGGGCCAGAAGATGGCTTCTGACTTGTAACTGAATAGGCATCTGAAGAAATTTTGCTTGTGAGTGAGCGATAAGGCCCTTCCTGTGCGCGGAGATGGAAGCCCTGGAGACGGGCGCCTTGGGTGTGATGCTGAGTTTGGCTGTATCCCTCTGAAACTGGGTGCTCTCACCTCCAGTGTGGATGTTGGTCCCTAGAGGAGCAGGGTGTCCTCCGCGCTGCATCCCTGCAACTGGGTGCTGAGGAAGAGGCAGGAGGGAAAGGGGGGCTGGGGGAAGAGAAAAGATCTGTGACAAAATCATGCGACACCCACGTAAATATTGTTTGTATGAATTGGGTTCTTCATCTTTTGTTAGCAGCAGCTTGTTAATTAACAGCAGATTAGTGCTGCTTTCTTCTGACACATGAATATATTTTGGGCTAGAAAATACTTGTACTCAATAAAACTGTGTGACTGAACAATTCAGAAAGTACCAGCAGAGCGCCGTAATGGATTCCCTTTTCATTCCCTCCCCCCCGCCTCCTCCTGCTCTAAATGCAAGCAGATTTCTGCAGTCTAGTGCAGAAGAGACATGTTAAACACAGCTAAATAAATCATGTTTACTCTTGGCGTTCTTGGTAGTGAAAAATCTGTTGGCTGTTTTTACTTCCTTATTTCTCAGCATTTGCTTCCTACCTGTTTTTGAGCCTGTGCCCAGAAATAGTAGTTTTGTCAAACGAGTGGATTATGCCAACCAGCAGTCCCTCTGCCAAAGAAGCTGCTGGATCACAAACCCCGGTGACTTCTTTCTTACAGTGACACTGAGATTCTCCCCCTTCCTCCCTCCCCCCATATTAGAATATAAAAGTATTAAAGTCTGGAGAGGGCAAAAATCTAAGCAGATCCTGGAAGTTTAAGAGCCCAGGTGAAGGAAAGTTGAACTTCTGTTCCAGAAGCCCTCCTTTAAGCTGTTTGTGGAGGTGAAAGCACTGGAGATGACAGCAATAATAGGAACCAGCCATTTTCCTTGTTATCATTCCTTGTCCCATCCCCTTTTCTTCCCTTCCCCTCCCCTCCCCCCAAATGGGTGTGGATTTTGTTTCAGTATTGGGGTTTTTTTTGGTGGATTTCTTTTTTTTTTTTTTTTTTTCCTTTTCCCTCTACAGAGAGCTTTACAGCTGGGAGGGAGGGGTAAATAAGCTTTTATTTTAACAAAGTGGCTTGTGAGTTCTGCTGTTGCAAGCAGTGGATGAGCTCTGATTTTGGGGCTCAATTCTGCTCCTGATCCTGCTTTCCTGGAATGCCCTGTAAACCTCTTGCTTTGGTGAGGGCTAAGCCAAAGGGTCGTAGCTCCCTTTGCAAAGTGGGGTGAATGAAGACGTGACAAACCATAAACAGCTAAATCTGCATGTATTTTTATGTGTATAGATATATTGCATCTCTGCTGTCATCAGCAGAGCTGCATTGACTGGAGGCTAGCAGAGCATAAAATGTAACTAACTTCATTTTGATGCAGTCTTGGGTATTAAGCGCTGTTCTTTGACCTCATGTGGCAACTTTTTAGTCTGGACCTATCCTCCTCACTTCTTTTATCCCAGATGTCAGTGATCCCAGATGTGACTGTAACATGGATTATGAGCCTGGTGGACTCTGTTTGGTTTTAAAATTAGAAAAAAGATTCTTTTTCCCATCAGAGCTTTGCATGTATTTACTCTTTGATCACATTGGAAGGGCCTTATCCTGTCTCCAGAGGAGCTTTAGTTCTGCTTTCAGTGGTAACAGGGATCTGGCCCTTGCTGAATATTAGCATTTTAATGGCTTACTTAAAACCCCGTTGCTGGTGCACTCACAGGACTCCCCGCAGGATGAGAGTCCAGCTCTGGGGTTTTGTAAAGCGATGTTGCAGGCTGCAGTGCCTGCTGAAAGAGAGGCACAAGGATGGCCTATTTGTCATAGATTATTAGTACTGTCAATAATCACATGTCTACAGAAGCCAAATTAATTCCTTCTTCCACTTTACTAAGTCCAAGAAATACCAGATCAGTTTCAGAGCAGGGGAAAAAATAAACAGAATCAAAGTTTGTATGTTATGATTCCTCTGAATTTCTGGTGGGAATACTCTGTGATAGAAATGATATTTCCACAGAGGCATTGGCTGCCAGTTTGCTTAATTACATTAAATAGTGGTATAAACCTCGGCAGAACATAAACCTCTGTTACAGCCAGTCATTAGAATACTGAATCATAAGGAATAATGATACCAGTGCTAACGTGTTACAGCAGTCTTTATTATATTAGTGATTAAAGTGTTATTTAAAAAATAAGGTTTGTTGTAGCGAGTTGGGTGTGCATGCATATTTTCTCTGATCACCTATTAAGAGACTGAGGACTGGATTTGAATTTATTACAGGGAATAGGGAATAAGGCTTGCTTAGAGGAAGAACTACTAGATCGCTGCTTATGATTTTACAATTTGATTCCACTTGTCCTTAAGGAAGATTCATAATGGTTGCTTCAGAAATGCCATCTAAATCTAGAAAATTAGGGTTAAAAGGACTACTTTGTTGAAACTAATTACGGGCTAGTTCAGTTTTTTAGTTGGTGACATTTTAGAGATTTTGCTTGTAATGTAAGAGGTTATAGAAAGATTTGGTTAGACTGTGATATACAGTAATAAACTGCTGATGAGTATATTGACATTTTCCTCAGAAACAAAACAAAAACCCACTAGCCTTTATTTTACTGGGATGATAGGTATGAACTTGATATCACTTTCTCACACTGGCTTTGGATGTTTGAAGGAATTCTTTCGCTTCACCTCAGTTTGTACAGTATCTCTGTTTATTTATTTATTTATTTGAATACACTTTCCTGGGTCATCAACTTTGGTTTCAATTTCAAGCAGACCTGATAGTAAAAGTCTCTTCGTGTCTTATACTTTTATTTTACAGAGAAAGATGCTATTCTGTACAAATAAATGGCTAAATTGAGAGCTATGGGGAAAACTGATCCAGAAAAACCATTCCTCAGAAAAAATGTACTGTATGCAGAATGATTCATGTTTTCTTGTAGTTCTCTTTGCTCCTAGCTGTTCTGTCATACTGAAAAGAGTAAGAGATTCTTTTTGTACCATACTTGTGTTTTACATCTCCTGGTGCAGAGTTCAATTATCCTATCTAATTATCACCTGTGAGTGGCCAAATCCTGCTTAAATTCAAGTCTTCAGGTGAAACTTTTCATTGTTATTATTTAGCAGCAGGTCTGCAACATGCTTCCTTGTGCAAATGAGACATCCGTTTATTACGCCCCTGTTTTAACTTACATTATATTCTGAACTGGATTCCTGGTTGCTGTTTTATTTTCCTGCTTTGTTTCATTATTTAAAAGCTAGTTAATTTTCTAGCCTCTCTTACATTCAGAGAGCATTATTTACTCAGTTGTGCTGGTGTCCAGTAAATTGAGGACGGAAGCTTTAGATCCGCAGGGTTCCCCTCACTGGGTGGATTGCTTTACCATCTCAAGCTGATAGCTTCACTCATTTAATTTGACAGATTCAGTTATCAGACTTGGTCCCCCTTGTACACATGCAGCTGGATTGGTTTTCCCTTGAGAAATCCAAAACTCAAAGGGGAAAATACTCGTTTTAAAAACCTCGGTTACTTCCATGACACCCCTTCCCCAATCGCTTGCCCTGCTTTGCTTGCTTAAGTTTGTTTGGTGCCAGTGAAATGCTCTGCTGAGTATGAATGTGCTCCATGCACAGGGGAAAATTTGCAGATTCTAAACATGGATGTTAATGGGACCGTCCAAACTTGCACTGCGAGATGTGCACAGGGAGGTAGACTATTTTTCACATTGAAATTCGGCACTTAAAAAGTGCCTAGACTTACATTGCTTTGGGCAAGGGGTGAGCCAAAAACTCCAGGAGCTGTGGTTCTCTCCCAAAGCTAATTGTGTCTGTATATTAAGTTTGTCCATCTGTGCATTGCAGGGATATCTGCATCACCTGATGGTCCTCCTTCACGTTTCCAGCAGTGAAACAGTTAACAGTGCTGCTGCTTAATATATTGCTGTTACAGAGTCTTTGTCATTTCCAGGACGTTTAACTAAATCAGGTGAATGTCATTAGCTGATTTTCACAGATGGGGAGACTGAGGCACAGAGGGGCAGAATGATTTCATCTGCCTCTGTTTCCCAAAGTCCCCTCCCCTTCCAGGAATTGTTTTCACTACCCAACAGCTGAAGAGTTGCTAAAGCCTCATCCTACCTAATTCCACCAGTTATATATGTATATATTAGTAATTAGTAATACATATATATATTAGTGTGGGACAGGAACAAAATTCAAAAATACTAGCAGAAGGCAGAGCAAGCCAGAGATACTTACCTGAGCAGAAAATCCTGCTGTTCTCTTTTCCAGAGGTCGTATTCTGCCCGAGGATACTTGTGTGCAGTGCAGTCCTGAATGGCCAAGGCAGAGAAGTCCACCAGTGTTACCGACTCTTGCCCATCTGGGGCTCTTCCCTGGCCACTTCACTTCCTTTGGTTTAGCCTCTTGACCATGCTTTTGTGATCAAGCCCTCTGATTATTTGTAGTGGTATTTCAACAGCCTGTATATATTATTGTGCCCTTTGGAAACAGCTCTTTCCATCCTCTGATTTCCTTTATTAATTCCAGGGCCTGTTAAATTGCTGTGATCATCTGTTGGGGTGGTTATATGTTTTAATTATATCAGGAATATTTGCTGGTGTATAGAAATATTCATGGTACAATTAGGACAAAAAAATGTAATCCCCACAAGGATTTTTACAACCATTGAAACTCCCCAGGACTTAATCACAAGAGTTGGGGAACAAACTTGGGGAAACTGATGAACTGTTTATTGTCAACCCTTTATGCCTCTTGGAAAACAAACTCCACAAATCAGGGTGATTATTGTTACTTGTTAGTTTATTGTGGTAGCTTCTGGACATTGCAGCTCAGATCAGGGCACCATTGTGTTAGGCGCTCTGCACCCCCGCAGCGAGAGCCAGACTCTGCTTGGAAGCGTTTCGGTGCTGAACAGACCAGATAGGCAGAGAGTGGGAAGGAGAAAGCTTTGCTCTTGTGAGAACATGTACTGTAGTCCAGCTGGCCCATGCCCTGGGGTGTGCTCCCCAACCCCATTCCCAGCCCAGAGACCTGTCTGCAAGATGAGAATATGCCCTGGTTTCCTATCACATCTGTTTACATGCTGTATTTATCCCTGATGATGTTTTTAGGCCAAATCCTGCCATTTTTTCTCCTAGTTTCCCACCTGGTTGCTGTCATACCAGGGAATATAGTACTTCTGGGACACAGCCTTTTGTTGGTGGGGTGGGCAAAGGGCACAGAAGGAGAAAGCAGTGAATACAGCCTTCGGGTAGGCGGGTAGGCAAGTAGGCAAGAGTCTTTATTCTTGTATGCTTAATCAAGGTGAGCCAAGATGTTTCAGTCTTCACTTAGCTTCACGTTCAAAGCATAGACAATGGGCCAGGAGTGGGTTTCGATGAGCATAAGGTGGGAGGAGGGCCAGGTGGTCTTGCAGGAGCCCCCACAGGGACCCAGCTCATAGGGATGCTGCTGTGTGGCACTTGGACACCGACACCCCTGCAGGCCTCTCGTCCTGGCCCCAGGCAGGTCCAGCAGCAACTGCTATTTCCTAAAAGACGGGGTTTGGCATTGCATATGCAGTTTTACAGGCACACTGTGGGCTGCTTCTGGGAATCCACATGGTCTCTTAGGTAAGTAAAAATCTCTACAGCATGCCCTCTACGTTTGAGCCTCAAAAATGCCATGTGCAAATATGTGGACGACCTAAAATGTGGATTTTTATGCAGTAAGAAGAGTTGCATGCTCAAAACAGGATATTTAGATATATTAGGGTATTTATTAACCACACGGGGTGTTCCAAGCTCAGTTTACTTATCTTTGTAAAGTGCTTCCAGATCTTTGCGTGGAAGGCACTAGAAAAATGAAAGGCTTATTATTATTATTATTGTTATTATTGTTGTTGTTATTATTATTACAGCATCTAACTACTGACAGGCAACCACAGCTGCATGCTCAATTCAAGCCACTTAAATTTAGGGGCTGATTTTTACACTATTGACTCTTAATACTTTTTCCCATTGACTCCATATGCAGAAATGTGTGTTCACCTGCCCTGCTGAAGTATCATTATTCTCCAGAAATATGTAAATGGGGTGCTTTTAAAGAAAGGAAGAAAATGTGGCATAAATATTAAGTGTTCACATTTATGTGATAGAACTCAACTGCCATTTAAGAAGGGCTTCAAAGCAGCCAACTGTATGAGCTGGTAGTTGCTCCTCTATCATTAAGAGAGAAAATGCATTGATTAAAATAAAACCAAAGAATCTCATAGACAAAGGATAACATTTACGGTGTTCCGGGGTCTGACATGAGCTACGAGCAGCCCAGGAAATGGAGCCCTGAGTTTCACAGTGAAGCGGTTTCGCCAGCACGGTTGTGCGCAGCGGCATGTGGGTTATGTAATCTCGCACTTCACCCACCCACACCCAGAGACAACAGGCACCTTTGAAAGGTCCTGGCATTATTCAGAGGGAAGGCTCCCAGCAGTACCCCTGCACGTGTTTAACCTTATCTCTACTTACCTTTAGGAGCTCCTTTCTCTTTTCTTTCCTCTCTTTCCTTCCTTCACCTTCTTTTTTTCTTTTTATTTTTTTTTTTTCCCTCCTTTTCTTTCCTGTGGTACATTAATAGTGCTATTTCTGTGTCTCCAAAAATGGAACAGATATAGGGAGAAAAATCCCATTAGCACCATGATGCGTTTTCACGGCAGCTCTGAAGGTTCCAGTCATGGCCGTTTTGTGCATTTTGTAGCATTGTCCTCATGCTGTTATTCTTCCTTTTTTGTTTTCTTTCCTTTTTTTCCTGCGTAGAGCTGAAATGTTGCATTCTGAAAACACCAGCTAAGTATTAAATGGTACATAGCCTATGCTTGCTTTAGATTTTAAAATAGTAAATAATTAACCAGTGGTTTGAAAGATCTGCAGAACAGCCAAACAGGCCTGTGAAAGCCCAGGATCTAATAACGAAGGTGAGTTGGTTTTCCAGTGCCCTAAGAGTTTGAAGATACCCTTACTCTGGCTTTTTAGTTACAGGACCTCGACCACATTTCATTCTGGTATAACACGGCCCTGAATTTAACTGTTTTTTGAAAAAAGACAAAAAAAAAAAAAAAAAAGAAAAACCACAAACCCCAAACCTAGGGATGTTGCTGGCTGCTAATTAGATGTATTTTAACTACAAGGTCATTTTAGCAGCTAATATTGTTATTATGTGCTTCGGTGTGAATCCTTAGTGAAGCTATTTAACTGTGAGAGCCTGAACTTACCAGGCATTTTATAATGTGGCTGGATTTTCGTATCCTTGTTCAGAAACCTGTGGGGAGTGGAGGACCTTTCTGGCTCTGACATGGAAAACACATTTCGTACCAACCGATTACTAGGGTGGGCAGTTGAGACCTGCTTGCACCTTCCTTTTGCACCTTTTTTTATGGCTTTAGATTTTTCACTACCTGGCAGTAAGATTTCCTTTTTCTATAGCACTCCCTTCCTTCTCTCCCAGGAGGTAGTCAAGCCCCATGGTGCACCTTCTAGCTGAGGGTGCATATTTAGCAGCAAGGACTGGTCTCGGTTATTTCAGGATACTTTTGACTCCTGCCTGCTGTATACAGCAAGTTGGCAGCTCTCAGTAGCAAGTGGGCTCTCAGCATTAGGCAGACTCCCGCTTTTGTAAAGCAATAACCCACGGCATACAGTGGACTTAGCCATCATTTTCCGATCAGTTTCTCACCCAGAATACTTACTTTGTAATTGCTGGGTTGTATTTCTCAGGGTTAGAATTCCCCC
>JAOEHY010033881.1:0-31400 GCA_025447955.1 Psilopsiagon aurifrons
ATGGGATGGGATGGGATGGGATGGGATGGGATGGGATGGGATGGGATGGGATGGGATGGGATGGGATGGACAGGACAGGTGCTGGCCCCCATGCATTCACCTGCAGCCCTGCCTGTCTTTTTGGCAGCATTGCGACCAGCTGGATTGAGACAAGGACAGTGCAGTCCGAGAAGGCCAGTCTGACGATCCTCTTTGACAAGTACCTGCCGGTGTGCCTGGAGAAGCAAAAGACTGGATTCAAGAAGGTCACCCCTATCCCCGAGGTCACGCTGATACAGATGGTGCTGTTCCTGCTCGAGTGCCTCCTGACGCCACAGAACGTACCGCCGGGCTCGCCGCAGGACCTCTATGAGCTCTATTTTGTCTTCGCCTGTATCTGGGCCTTTGGTGGGGCCCTGTTCCCGGACCAGGTACAGCTGTAGGGCCAAGCACCCAGCGCCTGCCCCCTCCTCCCTGCTCATCAGAGCCTCCTGGCCATAGCTGCATCCCTCTGGATGATACTAAAGCAACAACACTGGCCGGTTTCTGAGTTGTTCTTTGTTCGGTTCCTCCCAGCTCATGGATTACCGCCTGGAGTTCAGCAAGTGGTGGCTGAGCGAATTCAAAACCATCAAGTTTCCTTCTCAGGGGACAATTTTTGACTACTTCATTGATCCAGAATCAAAGAGATTCACACTCTGGTCTGAAAAAGTGCCAGAATTCTACCTCAACCCTGATGTCCCTTTGCAGGTAGGTGTTTCCCACAAGCTCTGTGGTTATGTGGTTTATTTGTCTGTTACTCCATGGGCTTCCCCTGGGTGGCACCAGGCAGACCCCGTCCATGGTTCTGCTTCACCCCATGGAAACCTCAGTGGGGCTGCAAGTTCCAGCTCCTCTTTTTTTAATTTCAGGTCAACCTCTGGCTTTGTAGGTTCTTATGGAATAATTAATAACTGCTGTCTGGAAGCAAAAAAGTGCTTTAAAACTTTATTTACAAGTGTTTTGAAATGCTATCTTGAGGGAGGGGGCTTGTGTCAGGGAAAGCACAAGGGGCCAGGGGTGAATTTGGGTCCTGCCATGGCTGAGCAAAGCCACTGGAACAGCTTCAGGATCTGGGCTGTGTTGCTTTAATAACTCATTTTTCTGACAGCTCCTATTTTTGGTCAGAAAATCTTTAGAATAACCAAGCACCTGAGACATTTTGCTTTAGAAACGGACAAGGTTTATGTGGAGAAAAAGTCTTCTGTGAGACCTGCTGGCATTGCTGGGAGAGCCAGGCGTGGCTTCAGCACCTGCTTGCAAATGACCCCGGCAGCAAGAGGATGGCTCTGGGGACTGACGCTGCCATTTCTCCAGGCCTCCCTGGTGCACACCCCTGAGACCATCTGCCTGCGCTTCTTCATGGATCTGCTGATGGAGAAGAAAAAGCCGGTGATGCTGGTGGGCAACGCAGGAACAGGGAAGTCACTCCTGATGCGGGACAAGCTCAAGACGCTCAGCACAGATGAATACCTCGTGCAATTTGTGCCCTTTAACTTCTACACCACCTCAGCCATGCTGCAGGGTAAGGCCAGCCCAAGCCAGCAGCCGGCCCCGCTCTGGGCTGTGCCCCATGGCACTGCCCCACTGCTCATCTCCTCCTAATGCAGCTGCCCTTGAGAAGCCCCTGGAGAAGAAATCCGGGAGGAACTATGGCCCACCCGGGAGGAAGCGGCTCATCTACTTCATCGATGATATGAACATGCCTGAGGTGGACAAGTATGGCACCGTGGCACCACACACGCTCATCCGGCAGCACATGGACCGCGGGCACTGGTGGGTATCTGGCCAGTGGCCCCTGCCGTGGGGCCTTGGTGACTCCCTGCCTGGCAATCCCTTGCCATTCTGGCGCCTCTCCCAGCTGCGCCTTGCCCCTGCTGCCTCCCCCACCACGCTGCTGCAGAGCTGAGCCACCTCTTCCCTGGCAGCCTGCTCACTCCTGGAGCTGCAGGGAAGGCTTTGGCCAAGGAATGGGAAAACTCCCTGCTGGTGACTCCAAACCCCACCCAAAGCAAACAGCCCAACAGCCCCGGTGGGGTTCCTGGTGCCTGGCAATGCATCGTGCAGTGCAGAGGGCCCCCATTCAATAGGAGGAAGAGCTGGCAAGTGCCGGCTGCCATGGAGGGGCTTGGCACCAGATCTGGCTATGGGGTGCAGGAAGGGCCCTATATAGCATTGCCAAGAGCAGTGCCAGGCTTTGCTCAGCACTAGGGAAATGGGGATCCCTGTTCCCACATCCCCCCAAACAGGGCTTCATGGGGCTGGTGTGGCACAGTCTAACTGGAGAAACCCATCCCTGGGGAAAGCATCACAGTGCTGGTCCTTGTGCAGGTATGACAGGACCAAACTGACCCTGAAGGACATTCACAACTGCCAGTATGTGGCCTGCATGAACCCCACCGCAGGATCCTTCACCATCGAACCCAGGCTGCAGGTACACAGAATGCACACGGATGGGAGCTTGTCCCAGCGGGTTCACTGTCCTGGGACTGGAGCAAAGTGGAGTGAGATGGGGTGGAGTGGGATGAGGAACATCACAGTGCAGGATACCTATGCATCAGCCTATGCAGGGCAAAACTCCTGACTGAATTTTTGCCCCTGCACACAGCGACACTTCTGCGTCTTCACCATGAGCTTTCCAGGCCAGGAGGCCCTGCTGAGGGTGTACAGCACCATCCTCGCACAGCACCTCGCCCTGCAGAAGATGCCTGCAGCTGTGCAGAAGCTGCAGTCACAGCTAGTCACAGCAGCACTGGGTGAGCCCCTGCTGCTCCAGCGGGGGAATGGGGCAGTGTCCTGGGTTCAGCAGTAGCGGCCGTTTTTCTCCTTTTTAGTAGCTGGTGCAGTGCTGTGGTTTTGACTTTCAGCTTGGGAACAGCATTGATAACACCGATGGTTTCAGCTGCTGCTCAGTAATGTTTACTCTGACCAAGGACTTCCTGAGTCTCATGCTCTGCCAGGGAGGAGGGGAAGCTGGGAGGAAGCAGAGACAGGACACCTGACCCAAACTGACCAAAGGGGTATTCCATGCTACAGCATGTCATGCCCAGGATGTAAAAACTGGGGGCAGTTACCCAAGAGGGCTAGATCCCTGTTCGGGTTGGGCTGGGTATCAGTCAGTGGGTGGTGAGCGGTTCTATTTTGTTTCCTTGTTATTTCCCTTATTGTCATTATTATTGGTGGTAGCAGCAGTGCTTTGTGCTATAATTTAGATGCTGGATTGTTCTTATCTCAGTCCGTGGGAGTTTATGTTCTTTCAATTCTCCTCCTCATCCTTCCTGGAGGAGGGGGAGGAAGAAGTGGGAGGGGGGAGTAAGCCAGCAGCTGCATGTTTCTGAGTTGCCGGTTGGGCTTAAACCACAACAGGCAGGCACCAGCCCTGTGCCCTGTGCCCGCTGCTCACCCCTAGTTCCTGCCCACAGCCCTCCACCAGAAGGTCGCCTCCATCTTCTTGCCAACAGCCATCAAGTTCCACTACCTCTTCAACCTGCGGGACCTCTCCAGCATATTCCAGGTAGTGTGAGGGCTGTTTCCTCTAAAACATCTGTATTCCTTTTTCACCCTTATTCCTTCTTTTCCTGCATCGTGCGTCCTTACAGTGCATCATGTTCCTATAAAGTACTAAGTTCCCAAAGCCAAGTCTCATGTGTTTGTCAGGGTTTGTTGTTCTCCACCCCTGAATGCCTGAAAAGCCCCGTGGAGCTGGTGCGCCTCTGGCTGCATGAAGCCGAGCGGGTGTACAGAGACAAGCTCATCGATGAAAAGGACCAAGCAACCTTCAGGAAGGTGCTGGGGGACACCTGCAAGAAGTACTTTGAGGTAAGTTGTGCTGGAAAATGAGGAGGGCCCCAGCCCAGCTGGGATGAACCCCATGGCTGCATCCCACAGCTGCCATTGCCTTTCCCAGAACCTTGGCGAGGACGTGTTGTTCGCCAAGCCCAACATCTTCTGCCACTTCGCCCAGGGCATGGGGGATCCCAAGTACATGCCAGTGTCGAGCTGGCCGGCCCTCAGCAAGCTGCTGGGGAAAGCCCTGGACAGCTACAACAAGGTGAACGTGGCCATGAACCTGGTGAGTTCCAAGGCAGCGCTTGCACCGCACGCAGCATCCTCTCACTCAGGTTTGTTTGCTTTGGGGTGTTTGCTGCTTTTCCAGCTGAAATTCTGAGCGTGGAGCTTTCCCCTCCTGGTCTCCTCAGGTGCTCTTTGAAGATGCTGTGTCTCATATCTGCAGAATTAGTCGGATCTTAGAATCTCCCTGGGGCAATGCACTGTTGGTGGGGGTTGGAGGCAGCGGAAAGCAGAGCTTAGCGCGACTGGCAGCTTACATGAGCAACCTGAAAGTGTTTCAGATCATGATGAAGAAAGGCTACAGCATCCAGGACCTGAAGGTGAGTGCAGCTTTCCTCCAGGCCCCTGGGCATGTGTGCATGGCTCTGCTCTTCTTGCTGCACCCTCTGATCTGCTCAAAGGTGCTTTCTGAACACCCGTGAGTCCTGCCCCAAGAGACAGGCAGGAGCTGCTCATGAGAGCATATGTGGTGCAGGCAGCCTTAGCAGATGACCCTGTCTGAGCAGAGCAGGCAGCATGCAGCTCTTTCCCAAAGGCCCTGTCCTGGCTTCCCAGGGCAGGCCAAGGGTGCTGCGCTGCGCCATACACTGTGGAGGGGCTGAAAGGGGGGATGACAGTTTCTCTCCCCTGCCCAGCTGGACCTAGCCGCCCAGTACATGAAGGCAGCAGTGAAGAACATCCCCACCATGTTCCTGATGACAGACTCCCAGGTTGCTGAAGAAGCATTCCTGGTCCTAATCAATGATTTCCTGGCGTCCGGGGAGGTGCCGGGGCTCTTCCAGGATGATGAACTACGAGTCATTTTCAATGCCGTGAAACCTGAAGTGAAATTCCTTGGACTGCAAGATACAAGGGAAAACTGCTGGAAAGTATTTATAGAGAAAGCCAGGCGTCAGCTGAAGGTGGGTGTTCACTCTGGAGGGGGCTGTCAGCACTCCTCTTTGCAGACAGGACACACAGAACTGGTTCGTTACAGGGTGGTGGGTTTGGGTGAAATGTTCTCAAATGCTCCTCAGACAACTGTGCACTCCCAGCCCCAGGGGCAGATCAGGGTAAGCAGCACACAGTGGTGCTCCTGCCAGTCCCATGACACTCTGCTCAGCACTGGTGACATCCCCCCAGCCCTAGGAGACCCCATTCAGCAGTGCTGACACTCCACTCAGCAGCCGTGCTCTGCCCCAGGTTATCCTTTGCTTCTCCCCGGTGGGCTCAACCCTGCGGGTGCGTGCAAGGAGGTTCCCTGCCTTGGTGAACTGCATGGCCATTGACTGGTTCCACGAGTGGCCGGAGGACGCGCTCGTGTCCGTCAGCAGCAGATTCCTGGAGGAAACAAAGGATATTGAGGTGAGCCAGGACTCTGGGTCAGCACACGCCGTGTCTGTGCACAGCCCTCTGTGCTGGCCCTGCTCTGGGGCATGACCTGCCCCTCTGCTGCTCCCCATGCTGCAGTGTGCCTGGGGATGGGCTCCAGCCAGCCCTGCACTGGGCAGGTGAGGGTGAACGGTTCCTGTGTCCCTTGTGTCTTTAAAACACCACAGCAAATAACAGCCTGGAAACAGCAGGTTTTCCCCTGTGCAGCCCAAGTGAACCCCAGGGAATAAGAGGCAGCAAACCAGAGCTGAGCTTAAGCACCAGTGTCATTAGTGCTGTGATTGCCTGTGTTTCTCAAAGATGCACTTCACAGCTCCCACATGGGCAACAGGTCATTGTGCTCCTGGCAGAGCATCTCACTGCCTGCGTTCCTGCTGCAGGCCGAGGTCAAGGTCTCCATCAGCAAGTTTATGGCATATGTCCACTTAAGTGTTAAGGAGATATCCCAGATCTACCTGGCCGTGGAAAGACGATATAATTACACCACACCAAAGACCTTCCTGGAGCAGATAAAGCTCTACCAGCGCCTGCTGTTGAAAAAGAGGGGCGAGCTCACAACCAAGATCGAGAGGCTGCAGAAGGGACTGATGAAACTGCAGAGCATGGCATCCCAGGTACCTGCCCACAGCATCACTTATGCATCTCATCCACTGGGGGTCTGATGCAGGGTGGCGAGAGGAGGCACATTGCTGTGGGGTGGTCATGGTAGCCATGAGGTCCCTGAAGTGTACTGAGCCACTGCTGTGAGGCTGGGCAGGGCTCAGCAGGACCTACCCTCTGATCCACTCCATTTCTCCCCTATCCAGGTGGAAGACCTGAAAGCCACTCTGGCAATCCAGGAGGAAGAGCTGAAGGTGAAGAATGAGAACACAGGTAAACTGATCCACCTGCTGGGTGCTGAGGCACTGAAGGTCAGCAAGGAGAAAGCTATCGCTGATGCAGAGGAGCTGAAGGTCCAGGCCATCAACAAGGTGTGCTGGTGCCCACCACGCCAGGGTCCAACATGGGACAGGGCAGCATGAGCTCTGCTGGCTGCAGCCGCTCATCCCATCCCATCTCCTCGTTCCATCTCCTCGTTTCCCCAGATGGTGGCTGAGAAGCGACAAGCCTGCGAGACCAACCTGGCAAAGGCAGAGCCGGCACTCATAGCTGCCCAGGAGGCCCTTGACACCCTCAACAAGGTCAGTGACCCTGCAGTGGGAAGCAGTTTCCTGGCTGGTGCCTGTGTCCCCACATCAGGGTGACGCTCATTGGCCCTATGGTCCCTTCCCAGAACAACCTGTCAGAGCTGAAGTCCTTCGGGTCACCACCCCAAGCAGTGGTGAACGTGATGGCAGCTGTGATGGTGCTGACAGCCCCCAAGGGCATCATTCCAAAGGATAGGAGCTGGAAGGCAGCAAAAGTTATGATGGGAAAATTAGACACTTTTCTTGATGCCTTAAAGAAGTACGACAAGGAGCACATCCCTGAGTCCTGTCTCAAGGCATTTATGTGAGTCCATCACTGGTTCCTGCCCCTCTCCCAGCCCTGGGCACAGCATCCAGGAGGGACTGTCACTCAATGAGCTCAATGGGGTCCGACGGTCAGAAGGGATCCAGGAGTCTGCTCTGCCCTCCCGCCATGGGCAGCCCCAGGGATGCAGCTTGGGGCCGTAGCCCGGTGTGTTCTCCCGTTCCAGGCCCTACCAGTCAGACCCCACTTTTGATCCAGAGTTCATCATGTCCAAGTCAACAGCTGCTGCGGGCCTGTGCTCCTGGTGCCTCAACATCGTCCGCTTCTACAAGGTGTACTGCGAGGTGGAGCCCAAGAGGCAGGCACTGGTGGAAGCCAGTGCCGAGCTGGCAGAGGCGCAGGAGAGGCTCACTCACATCAAGAACAAAGTGGCTGTAAGTGTGTGGTCCCCCCTAGCAAACCCAAGGCTGATGATGCTGCCACAACAGCAGCCCCCAGCAGCTCCCTGCAGCAGCTCCCTGCACTGGGTGCGGGAAGTGATGGAGCTGTGCTGTCTCCTGAAGGAGCTGAACACCACCCTGGCAGCTCTCACCACCAAATTTGAGCAAGCTACAACTGAAAATCTCAAATGTCAGCGGGAGGCTGATGCAACCAACAGAGTCATCATGCTGGCAAACAGGTACCATGCAAGCACTGCCTGCCCGCTGCTCCCTGGCATTGCCTGGTGACAGTGACACAGGGGTCGTGGAAGCATAAAAGCCCCCCATACCCTCCACAGATGGAGGAATCCGAAGTATGAATTGGGACAGAAATTTTGGGGTGGGGAGCGGGCATACAGCCATGGAGCCACGTGCCTTGGTGTGGGCAGCCTATCACCAAGCGAGGGGGGTCAATCCCAAGGGCCATGGGGCATCATGGCTGAGTGTCCCCTGCAGCAGCCACCATATCCTCTGACCCCCCAGGCTTGTCAGGGGACTGGCATCTGAAAACGTGCGTTGGGCTGAGTCGGTGGAGACATTCAGGGAGCAGGAGAACACAGTATGTGGGGACGTGCTGCTCAGCTCCGCCTTTGTGTCCTATGTCGGCTACTTCACCAGGAAGTACAGGGTGCAGCTGCTGGAGCAGCACTGGATCCCTTTCCTCAGCAGGCTGGAGGTGAGTGGCCGCAGGTCCCATCCCCTGGCACCAAGGGGCTTCCTCTCTGCTGCAGGCACTCAACAACCCCTTCTCACAGGTGCCCATCCCCATCACACTGGGGCTGGATCCCGTCAGCCTCCTCACTGACTCTGCTGACATGGCTGCTTGGAGCAACCAGGGGCTGCCCAGCAACCGCACATCCATTGAGAACGCCATCATCCTCTGCAACACCGAGCGCTGGCCCCTCATTGTGGACACCCAGCTCCAGGGCATCAAGTGGATCAAGAACAAATATGGGGAGAAGCTGCAGGCCATCCGCTTGGGCCAGAAAAAGTGGGTCGGGTGCTGCAGGGTGGCTACAGGCTCTGGGGGGGACGCAGGATGCTGTGAGCATCCACAGCCTGATCAGACCAGGGCACCCAAGGGCAGCAGTACTCATGGGGCACTGACACCTCTGCAGTGCCAGGGCTGTGGGTCACCACAGGGATCCCACAGGGCACAGTCGCTGCAGGATACCCTGCCTAGCTCTCTCCATGCAGTACATCCCCCCCTCCATCCCACCCCACATCCTTTCCGTCCCACTGCAGCTACCTGGACACCATTGAGCGGGCAGTTTCCGAGGGACAGACGCTGCTGATCGAAGACATGGGTGAGACGGTGGAGCCAGTGCTGGATCATCTGCTGGGCAGGAACACCACCAAGAGGGGCAGGTCAGCACACCGTCTTTGGTGCCAAGGAGTTTCACCTGCTCCGAGGAGCCACTGCTGCCCTAAAATGCTGATTTGTGCCCTTGTGCAAGATAGCAGCTGGGGCCTGACCCTTCCCTTCTTTTAGACTGGAGATGAGGAACAATTTCCTCCCCAGAGGGTGCTCAGGCACTGGAACAGGCTGCCCAGAGCGGTGCTGGAGTCACCGTCCCTGCAAGTGTTCACGAACCATGTAGACGAGGCCCCCAGTGACATGGTTTAGTGGTAGCCTTGGCACTGCTGGGTGATGTTTGGACTTGATCTTAGAGGTCTTTTCCAACCCAGTTGATTCTGTGATTCGCCTGGCCCTGGCCACATCTCCCAGTTTTCTCAAGTGTTTCCTAGTGGAGATATTTGTGGTTGATGTGACTTTTGGACTTTCCTGATCTGAGAATCCAGTTCATTTAGTGATTTGCACCATGTTCCCTGTGCATCTGCAATAAGGTCTGATAAGCTGGGAGGAGGTTTTTCCAGGACTGCAGGGATGGGGCTTAGGGGCTCCTTTGTTTTGTGACTTGGAGCCTGCAGGAAGCATCAGCCCCTAAGCCAGGGGAGGCTGTGGCAAGGCACCTCCAGCTCCTGCTCCTTCAGTCTTTGGCACTTCTGCCCTTGCTACAGCTTCTCCTGGCCACAGAAATACATCTTGCTTGGCCGGAAGCAGCACTTTGATTTGAGGGATTGTCTGTGGTGAGTTACTGCCATGTGCATGGAAATTAATCTGTTTAATTAACCAAACAGGTACATCAGAATAGGAGACAAAGAAGTGGAATATAACCCAAGCTTCCGCCTGATTCTGCACACCAAATATTTCAACCCACACTACAAGCCAGAGGTGCAGGCTCAGTGCACCCTCATCAACTTCCTGGTGACACGGGAGGGACTGGAGGACCAGCTCCTGGCTGCTGTGGTGGCCAAGGAGCACCCGGACCTGGAAACTCTGAAGGTACAGACCCGGCTGGTGGTGGGGTGGTGGCAGAGGGGCCTGGGATTGCTGGCAGGGGGAGGTGAGACCTCAGCTCCAGCAGCTTGCTGCCATTGACCAAGAGCAGAGTGAGTCCCGCTCAGAGCCCATCGCGGGCCCAGCACTGCCCTGTGGAGCCTGGTGCTGCCGTGGGCGCTTGTGCTGCTTCACTGTGAGTTGGTGTCTGACCAACGCATGTCTCTGTGTGTCGGTGCTGTAGGCAAACCTCACAAAGAGCCAGAACGAGTTCAAGATCAAGCTGAGGGAGCTGGAGGACTCCCTGCTTGCCTGGCTCTCTGCTGCCAGGGGGGACATCCTGGGGGACACGGTGCTGGTGGAGAACCTGGAAACCACAAAGTTCACGGCCATGGAAATAGAGGAAAAGGTAAGTGAGGTGCCCCAGTGTGGCAGCAAGAGCCATCCCCGGGCACCCGGCACTCAGCCAGAGGTTGGGTACTGCCTGGGTACATGCCAGGGTGCTGGTGACACCAACCCTTGTGTGCGGCCAGGTCAAAGAAGCAAAAGTCACCGAAACACAAATTAACGTCGCTAGAGAGAACTACCGGCCGGTGGCAGAGCGAGCATCACTGCTATACTTCATCCTGAGCGACCTCAACAAGATCAACCCCATCTACCAATTCTCTCTCAAGGCAGGCGTGGAGCAAGGATGGGATTGGGTTGGGGGTTCATGGTGTCTCAGCTGGTACCAGAGCCCCCGGCAGCCAAGGCACTGAGCTGCCACTGGATCTTCCCCAGACGTTCCATGGAATCTTCGAGAAAGCCATCAAGCGTGCGACCCCCAGCGATGACATCAAGGAAAGGGTGATGAACCTGACAGACGAGATCACCTACGCGGTCTATGTGTATACAGCACAGGGGCTCTTTGAGAGAGACAAACTCATTTTCCTGGCCCAGGTTGCCTTCCAGGTACTGCGTGTCAGGGCTGTCTGTGGTACCTTCCACTACGTGAGTTTGTGTGGATTTAGGCAGGTTGTTCTTCTGCACTGCTGCTGGCTGCTCAGCAGTGTCTCACCCAAGGCGCAGCCCCTCGCACAGGGGCTCTGTGTGCCGGGGCAGTGGTGAAGCCGCTCTCTCACCTTTCCAGGTCCTCATCATCAAGAAAGAAGTGAACCCCGCAGAGCTGGACTTCCTGCTGCGCTTCCCTTCCAAGACCAACGTCACATCCCCTGTGGACTTCCTGCAGCACCACAGCTGGGGCGCCATCAAGGTTGGTCACCCCCTGCACCGAGGTGATGGCAGTGCGTGAAGGGTCACCTACAGCACCTCCTCAATGGAGGGTCCCCTCCATCCCCGGGGTCCCCGAGGGCGAGCAGAGCCCAGCAGTGATCTATCCCCTCTCTGTGGGACCTGCAGGCGCTCTCAGAAATGGAGGAGTTCAGGAACTTGGACAGTAACATTGAGGGCTCAGCAAAGCAATGGAAGAGGTTTGTGGAGTCAGAGGCACCAGAGAAGGAGGTGTTCCCCATGGAGTGGAAGAACAAGTCAGCACTGCAGAAGCTCTGCATGCTGCGGTGCATGCGGCCAGACAGGATGACCTATGCCATCAGGTGCTGTCCTGCTCAGAGCCCCGCAGCATCACCACACCGGCTGCGCCGTGACCATGCCTGCTCCTAACTCACATTATGGCTTTATTTTTCTTTAGGGACTTTGTGGAAAAGAAGATGGGGAGCAAGTATGTGGAAGGAAGGAGTGTTGACCTTGCCAAGGTGTACAAGGAGAGCAGCCCCTCCACGCCACTGTTCTTCATTCTCTTCCCTGGTGTCGACCCCCTGAAAGATGTGGAGGCCCTTGGTGAGCCGCTGCCCCCTCCTCACCAGCACTGGCCCTCAATGGCTGCTGTGGTTGTGGCGTGAGCTGCAAGCGGCCAGCACAGCCCCTCCGTGTACCAGTAGCACCAAGAAAGGCTCTCAGGCTGTGGCGGTTTCCTCCCCTCCTCAGGCAGAAAACTGGGCTTCACCATCGAAAATGGCAGGATCCACAACGTGTCACTGGGGCCGGGCCAGGAACTGGTGGCAGAAAGAGCCCTGGGGGTGGCAGCTGAGCAGGGGCATTGGGTCATCCTGCAGGTAGGCAGTGAGCACTGCTGCCAGCTGTAGCTCAGTGTCCCTGGGCTCTCTCATCCCTGGTGTCCCCACTGGCTCTAGTGGAGCATCCAGGATGGCTGAAGCTCAGGCAGTGCCAGCAGAGGCTCTGCTCCCCTGTCCCGGTGCATTGGCCATCATGCACAGCCACAGTCTCAGCCCATGCAGCCACTGGCTCCAGGCTTGTCTGAGCAGTACAGGAGGGTTTCTGTTGCAGAACATCCACCTGGTGGCGCGGTGGCTGCGCACGCTGGATAAGATAGTGGAGCAGTATAGCACAGGCAGCCACAATGACTACCGAGTGTTCATGAGTGCCGAGCCGGCCCCCACCCCCGAGTCCCACATCATCCCGCAGGGGCTGCTGGAAAACTCCATCAAGATCACCAACGAGCCGCCGACGGGCATGTTCGCCAACCTGCACAAAGCCCTCGACCTCTTCACACAGGTACCCAACACTGCACACAGCTGCCAGGTCCAGGAGGGCTCACCCCAGCCCTGGTGCCACAGGCTGAGCATCAGTGTGGCCATTGCTGCAGGCACAGGAGCTGGCCCAGCCCAGCACATCCTCCTGTGTGCCCAGGGCCCCACCCGCAGGGGTGTGATTTAGGAGTAACCAGAGCTGACCCCAGGCTCCTGAACGAGGGAGGGTGCTGGATGTCTTGTGCCTTTCCTGAGGCTGAATATTAAGCTGCTGCAGCTTGGTGCCACGAACAAGCTGCCTGGACTGTCAGCGGGGGGGGTGTATGTATATGTGTGTGTGTTTGTAGTCCTAAGTTGCTTATAAACAAGTGAGTGCAAAAATTAACAAAGTAGCAAGTCTTTAAAAGGTAATTTCATGCTTATTTATTTAATAAACAACCATCAGATTCCTTTGTCCTCCTCTGCAGAGGGATATTTACTCACTTGCCAATCTCCTCTCCCTTTCATTCCACTGCAGGACACTTTGGAGATGTGTACCAAAGAAACTGAGTTCAAATGCATCTTGTTTGCGCTCTGTTACTTCCACGCAGCAGTGGCTGAGCGGCGCAAGTTTGGTGCCCAGGGCTGGAACAGACCTTACCCCTTCAACAACGGCGACCTGACCGTATCCGTTAATGTCCTGTTCAACTACTTGGAGGCCAACCCCAAGGTAAGGGGCTGATAAAGACACCGTACCCCAGCGCAAAACACACCATGACAATCAACCCTTCTTAAAATGTCAGCAGTGAAGGTGCAGAGTCCTCCTGAGCTGGGTTCAGCACCAGGCGGGGACAAGGGCTCAATCTGGCTGGTGCCCCAGTGCTTGGTTGGGTTGGGTTTGGTACTTTTAAATGACATTCCACCTGAAAGGCAAAGCCTGCCGTCTCACCTTCGTCAGAGTCCTGCTTTCCCTTGGCATTGCAGACACAATCAGCCCTGATCTGAATGAGGATGGGATAATGGGGTTCAAAGTATGGATGGCCCAGGATAAGGTGAAATCTGTGGTTGAACACAAGAGATACCCAAGACAAGGTCCCCTGTCTTGCCCTCTTTACTTGGTCAATGAGACACTGTGATCCAGGGTCCATCAGTTCCCTGGACACTGGACAGGTCATTCCAAGAGCTCTGTTGGCCCCGCAGCATGGGTACAGCCACAAGAACCTGATGGTGAGCTGCTCTCTGCAGGTGCCGTGGGATGATCTCCGGTACCTCTTTGGTGAAATCATGTACGGGGGGCACATCACGGACAACTGGGACCGCCGGCTGTGCCGCACATACCTCAGCGAGTACATCCGTGCAGAGATGCTGGACGGTGAAGTGTACTTGGCTCCGGGGTTTCTGGTCCCTCCCAGCTTGGATTACAAGGTAAGAAAGATCAGCATTGCCCTTTGCTGTGGAAAACCACTGCCTGGGTAAGTGTTCACTAGTCACAGTTCCCTCATTCTGTAACCAAGGGGGAGGGCAGGGGGAAAGATAGTGGAAACTTGCAAAATAGCTGCAAAACGAATTCCTGTGGCTGTGGGTGAGAAAGTGAAAAGCTTAGGTAAGAGGTGAGTGAAAAATCATCTTGAGTAAGAACCACCAGGAGCTGTGCCCCCGGCACAGCACCGCGGTGCCGCATTCCCAAGGCTGGAGCCAAACTCAGCTCCTTTGTCTGGAGGAGCTGAAGTAACATTGGTGTTGCCCCGTGTGCAGGGCTACCATGCGTACATCGATGAGAACCTGCCCCCCGAGAGCCCCTACCTGTACGGGCTGCACCCCAACGCGGAGATCGGCTTCCTCACCATCACCTCCGATAGGCTCTTCCACACCATTCTGGAGATGCAGCCCACTGAGTTGGACGCGGGAGGCGGCATGGGCATCTCCCACGAGGAAAAGGCAAGTGGAGCTTCTGCCTCCTTACAGTAAGCGATGACAATTGCAAGCACAGGAGGAGCACAGACACACACACAATGGACGGGGAATATGCCCTGCGGTAACAACTGATTTCTTACCAGTGCAAGGTAGTAGAGTGATCCCAGCTCAGCGCCTACTGCTGCACAGCTCACAGCAAACACTGCAGTCCTGGCTCAGCAGGACACTCCTGTCAAGGTTTTAAGTAACCTCCTTGGCTATCAAAGAGCTGCAGCTCTTTAGGATCTAAGAGCGACTAGTAAAAGAATAGAGTATCAGTAACAGAGGAGAAAGCACAGAAAAACATGTCGGCAGGAGAGAAAAATCTTACTAAGGCCATGGCCCGATAATTGACAGCATTTCCCCTATTCTTCCCAGGTGAAGTCAGTCCTCGACGAGATCATCGAGCGGCTGCCAGAGCCCTTCATCATGACAGAGCTCATGGCTAAAGCTGAAGAGAAGACCCCATACGTGGTGGTTGCCTTCCAGGAATGCAAAAGAATGAACCTCCTGATGCATGAGATCAGGCGCTCGCTGAAGGAGCTGGACCTGGGGCTCAAGGTATGCAGGAGGCCAAGCCCAGGAAGCCGCTCTTTCAGACAAACATCCCCAGTTTGCAGCTGCATTTCAGACCCAGCGCATCCCCCAGCTGCTGCTTGCTTTGGCTAAAGCTGCCCCCATGTCTCTTCTAAAGGGTGAGCTAACGATCACTGCCGACATGGAGGACTTGGCAAACGCACTCTTCTACAACACTGTTCCCGAGTCCTGGACCCGCTCTGCCTACCCCTCTCTCCTCAGCTTAGGAGCCTGGTATGCAGACATGCTCCTGCGCATCAAGGTGAGCACCTTCCCTGTGGAAGTTCAAGCTCAGAGAGCAAGCAGACACCACACAGGAGCAGGGATCACCTCCATTGGTGTCCAGTGGTTGACTGCTTTATTTTTCAGTGTTAATTTAAGCCATTGGATTTACCTGCAGTGGCCTCTTACCCAAGAAAAGAGCAGAGGTTTGAGAAGGGTTCATCATTAGAGTGTATCACCATTTCCAAAGAAAGAACATCGTTAACCCCATCAGAGCTTTATATGCCTCATAAGAAAAAGAATATTCATAAAAACATCTATTTAAATGTAGCTTTGTTAAAAAAATAACAGCAGCATCTCCTGTGATCCATGTGAAGGCTTCAGCTGCACTGCTGCAGGGGAGGCTGCCACTGATTCAGTACTGCCCACCTCCAGCCCCGTGGCCCCAGCTGGAAGATGCCAGACATTTGCATAGGGGCCTATGAAGCATCAGCTCTGTCAGTCACTGCTCCCAGCACCTTTCTGCTCCTCAAAGCACACATTACACTCTCTGCTCATTTTATTTTCCAGGAACTGGAAGTGTGGACAACAGACTTTGTGCTGCCTGCAACGGTGTGGCTGTCAGGACTCTTCAACCCCCAGTCCTTCCTCACAGCCATCATGCAGTCCATGGCCAGGAAAAACGAGTGGCCACTGGACAAGATGTGCCTCGCAGTGGACGTGACCAAGAAAAACCGTGAGCAGATAACAGCTCCACCCCGAGAAGGCTCCTACGTGCATGGACTGTTCATGGAAGGTAAAAGACTGCTTCCTTTGCTGGTTGAGACCTGAGGAAAGGCCAATACAGCCTTAAAAATCCTTCAGGCTGTTGCTATTCACTGGTTTACTCCCATGTGCACAGCCCTTTGTATGCAGCAGAGCCTTGAGTCCAGGCTCACACCCTGAGTCTAGGGACACACCAGCTGAGGGCAGCTCCTGCCCGGTCACAAACCAGACACTTGGGGTTTGGAAATTGAGAGAGTCACAGACATGAGGGCTGGGGTGGCTGAAGCTACATGGCTACTAAAGAAAATATATTGTATTGTATTTGATGTGAGAGCAAGACAAACCAGGAACCTCAGAACCTAAAATAATTACTGCTGTAAAGCAAGGGGGAATGAGAGGGCAGTGGCAGCAGAGCCAAAGAGGCCCATTTCACAGGCAGCTTAGCATGGTTCCCACCACGGCCAAGTGCCACCTCGGGCCATGCGCTGTTCATGCAAACCCGTGCTGAAGGGATGAGTGGGAACAGAGTTTATTTGCCATCCTACAGGCATAAGGCAAAATGCATTCATGAGTCCCAGTGAGATGAGAACATGTTAGTCCCAGCCACAGCTGCAACCTTCACACTCACTCCCTGACTGCTGCTACAGCAGCTCCTTCCCTCCCACCAGCAGTTATGAGAGCAGCCCCCGCAGTGACACAGGCAGGGCAGAGGCAGGACGCTACTGATGTGGCATCATTGCAGGTGCGCGCTGGGACATCCCCTCGGGTACAATCGCAGACTCGCGGCTGAAGGAGCTGACGCCCATGATGCCTGTCATGTTCATCCGAGCCATCCCTGTGGACCGCGTGGACACCAAGAACATCTACGAATGTCCTGTCTATAAGACACGAATGCGAGGGCCCACCTACGTCTGGACCTTTAACCTGCAGACAAAAGAGAAAGCTGCTAAGTGGGTCCTTGCCGGTGTGGCTCTGCTCTTACAGAACTAAACTGGAATGACTGTGGGAAACAGCAAATCCTTTTACTTGCAAAAATAACTCTGTGTTGTGTAACTTAGGCTAAGGTTGATTGTACCCAAAGTATTTTAGCAAAGTATCAATAAAGCCATGCTGAGGTTGCTGTTATGGTGAGCCTGCTCCTTCAGGGCATGGGGTTTCTCCTGACAGATGCTGAGTTTCAATTGGCAGTTTCTGATAGAGTGCTGGTCGGGAGCCAGACCACTGGGGGAAACCAAACAGAACAACGGCAAGCAACTACCCCCTCCCCTTCCTCCTCACAGCACTCTGTCTTCTGTGCAGGACATGTTTATAGTTTGAGCCTCCTACTCCTAGGAAGTGGGAGGCTTCCAAAATTCACATTAGCACCAAAGGTCCTCTCAGGCCTCTCCATAATTCATGAAAGACACTTGTAACACATAACATATACATCAGTGGGAGCTCCAGAGATAGAGGAAATGTATGTAGATACAATGGATGTGTGAACACCCAGCATCAAGGGCACACACTGGGGTGCCAACTGCATGCCCTGTGCACAGCACAGAGGGACATCTAGGAGCAGTCCCAGGAAGCTCAGGAGGGCTCCAGTTAGTCAGTGGGTGGTTGAACAGCCCGGCACATCCAGGGCACTGTATGGAACGGAGAAGGTAGAACAACTGCCACTGCTAACCAAAATTAACACAGGCAAACAAAGCACGGATCAGATAAAAAGGTGATAATGCTTTTTAAATATTCCAACATTGTTTTCTATTGAACACAGTTCCTCTTCACAGAACTCTGAAAGGAACATTTCAGAACTGGAAGTTTTACTCCTGGGAATGGGAAATACCCTTGTAGGCTTCTCTGTCACTGACCCTTCCAGAAATTCCAGATGAAACCAAACAGAGACCTTGCACGATGATTCTAGTCAGAGGCAAGTACCTCAGGAAAGAGATGCCAGGTTTTTCATTACATCATCCATGTTTCCATCACGTGTACTTACTAACCACAGTCAGTGCAATGCAAATTCCTCATAAGAAAGGCAGAAAACTCACCCAAAGCAGCAACTTTTCTTCTTTCAAAAGAAATTCTTGATCAGAGGTGTCACCAGCTTCACCCACAGCTTCACATAACGATTTGGCTGCTCAAATGTTGATGACGAGACTACACCTGAGCAGAGGTAAAGCTGCTCCTGCTCCTGTACAGGGAAATAAACATCATCCCAGTGAATCCGAAGTGTTAAATCATGTAATGGCCTTTAGGAGGAAAAGCAAATACTCAGATAAAATTGGCCATGGACCTGCCAAGAAGATGCATCATTTCTCCTCAAGCCTGCACATAAAGAACCTCATTCCATGCAGCACAATTACACCACAGAGGGGCCAGCACGGGATCTGTCTTCATACCCCGTGCCACAACACCCCACCTGATGAGTCTTAGTGTACCCAATAATCAAACATCAAGAACTAGCAATTTAAACTCCACAAAGAGCAAAGGCAGGAGGGTTTGCCTTGCTCTGTCCCATGGCTGCAGGAGAGCTCAGCTTCTGTTTCAGAAGGCTCCCGAGTCCCTCATGGCAATTGCCAGAAGAGGAAACCTGCCCATAGCCTTGAGAGATGGTTTTGCAGCTCTTTCTAGACACAGCCCAAGCACTAAGTTTCAATTGAAGGTGCAGAAGCGATTTCAGCTGAATTACCAAGAACACTTTGTCTTCTCTCATGTGTACACAGTGCTGCTGGAGGAAATGAACTGTCACCGTGATAATACGCACTCACACCACACGTGAGAGCAGCTCTTTGATCAAAGGTAGAAGCGGTTTTCTTATCAAAGCAGACAGGCTGAGATGTTCAGGCAAACAAAAAGCAGCCTCTAAATCTGTTCATAATTTGTTTCTCATCAGCTAAGCTGTCACAATCAACAGAATATGCTCTGCACTGGGTATAAACTGAGTGGAATAGGGAAGCAGGAACCAAGCACTGGAAAGTAACACCAAACAGATGAACCAACAACAGAAGGAAGACACGTGTGCCAAATCAGTCTGACCTTAGAATCCCCAAGTGCTCCAAGAGTTCCAGCCAGCCCTGCTCCAAGATCCTGCCCCGTGGTCAGCCAATGCAGTGAGGTTGTCTGATCACAGGAAGCGAGACCAGCTCACTGAGGGAGAACCCAGAGACACCCGAGCCCGGAGCTCAGCAGCACTTTCCAATGGAACTGGATGTTACACGGACAAAGTGATTTCATGGCAGCGCCCCAGGAATGTATTAAGTCTTCTAAACAAAGATCACGGTACAGTAAACAAACAGCCAACCTCAAAATCAGCTTCCAGCAAATGGGAATGGTTTAAAGCCCTTTCAATGAGATCACTGCAGCACCGCCTGAGAAAATTCCTTTGTTATATTTTCATTGATTCTTCCCTTCCATTAGAAACAAGCAGAGGCAAGACATGAACTGAAATATTCAAGCAACTCTTCCAGTAATAGAATTGTTTTTGATTAGACAGACTCTGACTCATCCTGTGGAAGAGCCCTGATGCAACAGGGCAATTCCCATTGATCTTGAAGACAACTGTGCCTGCTTACGCCAGGGCTTGGCTTAACAGGATACACTTTTGAGATCCCTAAGTCACACACAGAAGAACCACACCAATTTGCTTTGTATCAGAGCTCTACATGAGAAATACTTGAGACAGTCAGTTCCAACAGAAGGTTCAGAGCCAAGACAGGCAGGACCTAGAGAAGCAGCAAATGCTGAGCAGCCCAAGCTGCCCAGTTAAAAATACTAAGAGTAAATAAAAAGCCCCACACCAAACAGTGACACTGAGCAGTAATCCACTGAAAAATGTCTGAGCCAAGATTGCCATGTTATCATTCAACATTATACTGGGTCATGTAATTTCATGGGCAATCCAATCAGCCCAGAAACCTTCCTCTGGTAGAAGCTACACTAAGAGCCCTGCCTTTGCTCACCTCCACAGAGCCACCCAAAAGCTAAGGGATTGGTTTTTATCTTCCTACAAAGCAGTTCCCACATGCCCAAGAAGAAAAACCCTCCGCAAGTCCAAGGTGAGCAATTCCAGGGACCTGACCTCATACCCTCAAGCATGGTGAGACTTTGGCTGTGCCCAAACACTGGGGCTGAGGCTCAGGAACATGCTGTGTGAGCAGCAAGGAGCAAGCACATCCTCCCCGCCCGCCATGGCTCAGCATCCAGTGCCTGAGCACTCCTGATGCTTGAGTTCACTGGGGACACATGTTCTTTCCCGTTATGGTCTCCGTTTCCCAGAAACAGGCACTTGCAGCAGGCATCTCATCAATAGTCACTTAACTGACAGCTCCTGAGACTTCCTCGGCTCAAGGAGGTTTAGAATTATTGTAGCTGTAGGGTTCTATTGCATCAGCGTTCCCTGTGTGACAGGCAGCAGCACAATATCCCCGTCATCCTCCCAGGATGAGCCACTCACCTGGTGGAGCTGCTGCTGCAGAGCTCTGTTTTCTGTCACTATCGCAACCTGAGCTTCCAAGTCACGATGAACTGATCGATAGCCAAAATTCGGAGAGCCAATGAAGGTGAGGCAGGGAAGATCACTTCCTGCCAGGTACAGCCAGAGGCCTGCAGGGAAAACAGGAGAGGAAAGGAAGCATGGCAGGCAAAGGATGTGACCAGGACAGCCTCACACGTGTGCTTAGAATGAACGAAGCATGTTAGATAACAGTCACCATAAAAGATCAGGACGCAACAGGAGCTTCCTTGCAATGATCTTGCAGATCTTCATATGAACCTCGGGGGACCCTGGCACGGCTTGTGCTGTTCAAACGTAGGTGCTCTTAGAGCACTGCACCACGCCCAGTGCCACCCTTGGGATACGTGCCCAAGAATGTACATACACTGCATGGGGGCCCCGGATAACCCAGAATAAGTCACTATCATCAAGTTAGAGGCTGTTTTGCACCGCAGCATATCCCAGAAATGCTGAAACGAGACACACTGGGTTGCAGTGAAGCAAAACTGGCAAAGAGCATGGCCCAGGTCTGGACCAGCCCGGGGAGCAGCACGGTCGCCCAGGGACTGAGCCCCTCCCAAGGCTGCACACAGCAGCACATGAGGAGGCATCTCTTGCTCTGACAGGTGAATTCACATGAAATAAAGACTCGTAAGAGAAGTGCAAACCATTGCACCCACTCACTTCCTGCACAGCCACTGAAGATGAAACCACACTCTTGCCAGGGTGCAGGATTCTCAAGCCCACTCACCACTGCAGCTCACACACAACTTCCCCAGTGCAACAAAGGCAAGCGTGACACAACCCAGGACTCTTTTCCAGCGCAAGATGGAAACACCACACTGTTCTCAACATCCACTGCAGCACAGCAGGGATGCCACAGCAGAGCCAGGGCTACTGCCCAGGAGAGCCCGTACAGCCATTCCTGGGTATGAATGGACCCAAGGAGTGTTTGCTCACCACTTAGCACAGCACAAGCACTTAGAACAGCACTGGGCACGTCCCTGATAGATGGCTTATCCCTACTGCAAGTCACGCAAAGACTACAACAAAGAAACTGTGGCATAAAAACCACCTAGTCCTTAAAATAGCAGCAGGTTTCCTAACTCAACCCCAGAGCAGTTCCAAGAATGCCTTGAGTAAGACGCTGCCGATTCACTGCTGGTTCCTGTAACCTCCTCCCATCCCCCCCATTGCACTCAGCAGCATCGCTGCCACTTTCAGTTGCACGTCCCAGCACAGAGCTGGCACTGCCCAAACCACAGGCACCACCGGCCCCTGCACAGGTCCCCCCCAGCAGAGAGGCAGGTGCTGACATGGGGGGCTTTGGGACACCCCACAAAGCACCTGAGGGGCAGAGATTCATCAAATTCTGCCATCCCACTGCCACCACCATGGTGCCCGGTGCTGGGCTCAGGGCAGCACGAGGCTCTGCCCGGTGCAGGAACATGCCCCTCGCTCCTCTGGAGCAGTCACATGGCAGCACCAAGGCTTCAGGGTGCCTCTGGCTTTATGGCCACCTGGCAGGATCTGCTCAAACAGTGACTCACCTTCCCAGAAAGAGGAAGAGCCATTTCCCAGCCACCATTCACGAGCAGTAATACAGGTTTATCTCGTGCAAACAGGCACCTGCCCGGCACTGTCACCCCACTTGCATGGAAGGGATCTAACCCTGAAGGATCCTGTGTTACCCCCACCAGCACGTACAGCCACACAACACAAGATGGATGGATGTGCAGGGAGGCTTCAGGCAGCCCCTCTCATTGCAGGGGTTTGTGTTTCCCACTCCCCCAGTGCTCTGCACTGAACAAACCCAAGGACAGCCAGAACCCTGGTGGTTGTTGTGCATGAGGACACAAAATGTTCCTCACAAAAAGAGGAGCTGGAGGGGTGTCCTACAGGAGACAAAGGGGTGTCTCGTCTAAGCCCAAAAAGGAAGTATCAAAGGGCACTATGTGCTCCGGAGGATCTCATGTCCTCTTCCAGGAGCCAGGATCCAAGTGCAACTGTCCTCCATCTGTCTCCGAGGTTTCCCGCTTTTCCCTCTTCTGCCCTGTTCTCTCTTTCACTCACCCTGCGTGACTCTTGCAGAATGAATCAAACACGTGCCAAGTGGCAGAGCATGTCAGAGAAAGGAGCCACACGCTGATCCTTGCAGCACTGCGAGGTAGCACACACCTCCAACGTCCCTCCTGCCAGGCACGGGACCTGAACTTCATCTCTAGAGAATACCATACAAAGACAGAGGCCAGAGCACCTCATCAGAAGGCACAGCCGCCCAAGAAGGGACTAGCTGCCACAGACACTTGGGTAGCTTGAAAAAGCAGCCCATGCCCAACATAAATTCATGCCAAACCACAAAATCCCACTTGGAGTCAGCAGTGCCCAGCAAGGGGGGGACTCTGTGAGCCACTGATCGCTTGAACATGTGCTTCTTGGAAGACAGACCACATAGGACTTCCCAGACAGGCACCTCCTTCAGGCCCTGGACGAGATAAGGGTTTACTGGCTCAGAGTGACCGGTTTCGCTGCAGGAGGGGCACAATACTGCTTAGGAAGGTTTGTAGTTTCAGCACAGAGGCAGCGAGTAACACTTGTGTGTTTCTTAAGTCAAGAGAAGGCCTGCAGGTTTCTCTGGACAGCCCTGCAGGAAGCAGGGCACACAGAGGCATCCCCAGACGAAGAGAACAACTTCAGACAAGGAACAGGCCAGAGCCCAGGAGCTGCATCCTCCAGTGCCCAAATCCCACATGCTGCAAACAATGGGTATGTCCCTCAGCAAGGTACAGCTGAGAAACGGCTCACACAAATTACTGCCAGGCTGGGCACTGCTTACAGGAATTGCTGTCCAAGGGGAGCAATGAACCATCACAGGAAGTGACACTGTGACATAGCCCAGAGCTCTGCTTGCAGGGGATCCAAGAAAAAGAACATGGCAAAGGTGTCTCAGCTCGGCCAAAGGCTGCCTGACCCTGAGACCAAGTCATTTTGTGAGGAGTTCCACTGGGGCACCTCCACGTTGGAAGACCCTGAGAACCTCAACAGTTACGAAGTGTCACAGGCATCAGTCTTCTCTAAACCAAAACCCCCTCCATTAGACTTCCTAAGTTATTCACATCATCAAAATCTATTACTGAGCAATCAAATACCTCCTACTGTGCCTGAAGCAGGAGAATGTAAGGGTCAAGGGCTGCATTTTCTGGAAGGAGAATTTGGAGACACAACCAGCAACAACCATGCTTTGGTCAGGGTGGCAATGCGCTTGTGAAGGCTGTACACATCTACCAAGCAGGACAGAATCTGAGGTGTCGCAGCAGATCGTGCTGGCAGCATTAATTACCTTTGTTTGTTATTAACTACATTTGTTAAGCAACATGCAGTTCTCAGCAACTTCCCCTTCAGCTCCCAGCAGGCACACGGGTGCAGTTACTCCCTGTGCAGCACTTTTCTGTATGCCCTGAACAGAAGCTGCTACAAATTCATTAACACCTGCATCGTCCCTGTGGAAACCTGCTGCCAAGAGAACACAGCACCCACGACCCCTGGGGAGGCAAAAGCAAGATCCCTTCCTGCTCCTGCTGCGGATCCCACCCTGGGGGCCTCAGCACAGTCGCCACTTCTTATTGGTGAAACTGATACAAGAAACTGCATCACAGTTACTGTGATCATAAACACATCTAGATGCTTTCACATCAAGCCTCTCATCACCCCGTGGTGAGAGTAAAGTACTGTCAGTTCCTGGATAATCTCCGGATCTATATTCATATCAGAAATCCAGAAGCAAGACACGACTTTGCATGGCTGTGCCCCGAGTGATCCGAAGTTCCCAGGTTTACGCAAGCAAGATGTTCAACCCCGGATGAGCATTTTGGAGGCCAAGTCCAGACCCAGCACCCAGCCATCCCCTCACCAGTTGCACAATCCAAGCATGCACAAGCCTCAAACACCACTGAACAAATCTTCCTGGGGAAGGACATCTTACCTTTGGCATGAAAAGTCCACCCGGCCCTCGAGTACTCCTGCAGCTGGACCCTCTCCTGCTGGTGGAGGTAGCAGACCTCACTGTAGAACTGGTGTTCAATGTAAACATAGGCAGCAGGGATGGCACCTGCCACCCCTTTGGCACCAAAAAACCCATTCACCTCCGGTGAGGCCAGGAGGATCCGGTACTCAGCCCTCGTGCCCAAGATGAGGTCCATGTATGCTTGGGTCAGGTTGAAGTAGCCAGTGGTGAGGTATATCCTGGCATCCCGTTCAGCCTCTGTCAGCAGCGTCTCTGTGACCACCTCATCTATTTGAATCCCAAAAGGTTTCATCTGGATTAAGGGATAGATCCAGGTGTCAGGTTCTGGTTTCAGATCCCTGGATGCTTGAGAGCCCTTCTGGGATAACAAGGAGCTGCCTTGCTGGCTGCTGTGGAAATTCTTTGCATGAAGGAGCTCTTGTCGGGTCCTCGCAGAGTTGATCACCTCCATGACCCTCCGATTTGCTATCTCACAGTAAGCCACCTTGTCCCCTGCAGGTAAACCACAGGACACTGTGTTTCAGAGCTAAGGTACAGACCTACATATCACCTATCATGTAGCAGGAAAAGCTACTGACGGGACACCAACATGAGAATGAAAAGGAGTTAACACAGAGACCGCGCAACTTCCTTCCCCAAGTCTCAAAAACAGATGAAAGTTTCACATTATGTACACCCAAAACATCTGGCATTACAGCCATTAGTATCAAAACCAGAAAGAACCTCTCAAGGAATTTAAGCTCTTATTTAAGGTCATAAGCATCAGAATTACAAACAAGCAATGAGACAGGTACAGAGCCAGTTCTCTCCTCTCCCAGGTGAGCTGGTGACAGCCACTGTGCTAAGAACACCTCAAAAGACCCAGTCTCAAAACTGGAGCAAACCTGATTCCAACAACGGGTGTCACAGAAATGGGACACCCTTGAGCCTGTTAACAATGGTCAGACACCCAGCAACCTGCCAATGGATGGAGTTCAACGTCCACCAACTCCCAACTGTTACCACCTTCCTCTGGACCATATCCTCCAACCAGGTAAGAGAGCTCCCTCCTACCCTGGTAAGGGTGCACCATCCCCTCCATCATCTGCACTGTATCATCTCGCTGCAGTTGCAGGGACACATCTCCAATTGCATCCACCAACTCCGTGAAGAAGTCTGCGATCTCAGGAGAGTCCTGCAGGAGAACATAGCGGTCCTGGCGATTGGTGAAGTACAAATCACTCAGGTTTGCGCTAGGAGAGAAGAAGAAGAGTTGAGTTCCAGAACTGAGCACAGGCCTGTGATCCTGAACACCCAGCCCATCACAGATCTCACTCTGAACATAACTTAAGTACAAACTGGCCATTTCCTTTTGAATCTTGAGAAACCTTTCTTTCTCCCTTTTGAGAAAGGCTCTCTTACACATGAGAATCTCATGTGGCAGAGCTGCGGTTGCTCTTCCATCTCAGAAAAGCATTGCTACAATGACTATGGAAAGTCCAGAGGCATCTATGACACTTAGATAGGCTGGCAGCATGCACATCTTGCCTCAACACCTCAGCTAAATGAAGCACGGAAGGGTCTGAAGAAGCAGGACTCACCCACTGAGGATCACATTATCATCAAAGAGATAGACCTTGATGTGCTGCAGTCCAATGGTCTCATTAAAGCGCTCTGGAATCAGGAGCCTGAGCAGCCCACGCAGGTTTGGGGTGTGGAAGAGGGACACACGGACCTGCTCAGGAAATCGCCGTAGCAATGGAATCAGCATTGTCCGGGAATTCTTCCGACCTGGGAGACAAGGCCAGTTTCACAGAGGGGAGCTCACCAGCCAGGGGATACTTCCTGGCACCACAGCTGGTCACAGCATGAGCACCCAGCTCATCTGCTGGCCTTCAACATATCTCCCTTTCTTTCCTTCCCATTTTACTTCTTTTTCAGTCACTTTCATTATGTCAGTTCTGAAACCCACTCAGACCTGCACCTTCACTAAGGAAGGGCACTGGAAACACCACTGAGCAGGTCTGACACCTTCCAAGTTTCTTGATCAAGCAACACCTTGCACTAGTAACACTTGTGACAAAGAGGTACCACGAGGGTGTACCGCTACTTCAGACAATTCCCACTTTTTTTTATAAGAGAACACTCTGGGTAAGCACAAGTGCACTGACAAGTGAGCTAAGCAAAAAACCACAAGCTTCACAGAGCAGAGTTCGGCCCTCCTTGCTCCAGCCACCTACTTCAGAAGAAAAGCTGCCGAGCTTGAAGATCTTCTGAGCATAAGCAGTTCCTGGTACACAAAAGGACACTTTTGAGAGGTGCATGATTTAAGCAAGTAGGTCCAACTGGTCAAGACAAACTCTCTCTGAAAAAGCAGTCCACGCAGCCTAACTGTATGCTAAGCCTCTGAAGAAAGAAAGCACCGTAACACCTACCCCGAGATCCTCTGGTGTAGTCCAGAAGAATGGAAACTCTGAGATCAGATGATCCCTTTGCTTGGAAGGATTTCTCCAGTGTTTCTTCTAAGCAATCCACCTGCAGAGAGAGATTTCTCTGGTTACAGAAAGTAAACAAAGCTTTATAAAGCAAGCATGCAGCAGCCAGGAGGCTGGTGGCCATGAAAGCTTCCACACCCTGCTATGAGTCTTTCTCACTCATGCAAATCACTGCTAGTTTAGACTCTGCTTCTGTCAAACTGGCACTCTACTCTGTCAGCCTAAAGCAATACATGAAAGGGCATCAATTTTGCATGAGCACATTCTTGAGCCTCTGAAGAGCAATCAATATTAGCAGAAAAATTCCCAAAACACAGGATTTGCACTACCAAGGAGAAACCCTGGAGAGCTTCACAAACAGTGCAGAGGCAGCTTCAGCCCTTAACTGCAAGGCTGTTTGTCACATGCAAACTCACATCTGCCTACAAGCCCAGACAAAGCCAGGCACAAAGCCCTGGGCAGGCCTTTGTCCACCTTTATCCTGCTGTGGAATTTGCATTGTAACATGAGAAACAGGCCAAGGTCAGGCTTCTCCCTAAAGGGCTCACAAGTAACACTTTTGTCTCCAGGGGAAAGAACAGGAAATGGAAAAGCTAAACAACATGAAGCAAAGCTGACCTCTGCTTGAATACAGAGAGCTGCTGCTGCAGCTGCTGCTGCACTTGGGAGGCAGAACACAGCACTACACACATCAACTCTGTGTTTAAGAGAAACGCCCAGCAAAACCCTTTACCCCTGATCCCAGTTCCACAAACCCCCTATGGACACTCACAGTAGCCTTTGACAGGCTGGAAGATTTGGGCTAGTTATCCTGTGAGGAAGTTCAGTAGCTCCATGGTTCTACACTGGGCCTCAAACAGAAACTCCAGGCAAAACCAACCTCCCTTCCAAATTCCTCCCTCTCCACCTCAAATGCAGCCAGGAACCTCAGGAAACTCTCTGGGAGAGGAGAATCCCTTTATCAAAGTTTTCAGGACATTACAAGCTCACAAACTGCTCCTGACACACAGCTCTTGCACCTCAGGAGCAGGATGCTTGTCACAAAGGCAAACGCCTCCCTTCAATCACTTTCTCCCCTTCCTAAACCCTCTCCACACTCACCAGCTCCTGCTCAAGGAGCCCTGTTCCCAGGTAGAGCGAAGCCATCACCACTCGCTGCTTGGCTGATTTTATCTGTACCTGGGAACAGCAGAACGTAAGTTAAGGTTCATCCTTGGTCTTGCGACCACAAGCTGGTGTGATTCAGGGCACAGGAGAGCTGCAACCTGGAACCCACAACCTACCTTCAAGAGTTCATAGAATTCAGCTGGGGATGAAAGCACCTTGATATGCGAGCTGGAGATCCCAAATTCTGGAACCAGATTCCCAATCCACTGGAACCTGTGTGCTCCTTCTGGACAGAGGGAACAAGGTGGGGCTGTGATCACAGGAACAGAAGGGGTGAGCAATGGGGCTAGAAGAAGCCATGATGATCTGTGGAGAGAAAGATGGGGAAATTCTTCACATGGAGCCTTCACTTCCCACAATCAGCCTTCAATCAGGGAAATAAAGGCCTGCAATCAGGGCCAGCACAGGAGGGCAAGAACATCCTTCCCCTTCCTTAACCCCTGCTGAACTCTGACAGTTCCTCAACAAAATGAAAAAATACCTCAATCCCTCACACATATCTAAAAAGAAGATCCACAACACACGAAGTGTCTGGCACAAGTCCCAGCAAAAGCAATGAAGTCACAGCACCAGAAGGGCCAGGTGACCAAGTGTGCTTCAGCAGGTACAACCACAACTGAGGAACATCAGGTAGCCCATACAAGGATGCTGCCTGCACTCTGTCCAAGGACTAAAAGAGGGTCAAGATTTCTACACACTTCAAAGGACCGCACGGGGAACAGCAGGAAGCTCATTCTTTAAAAAGGAATTTCACAACAAATTTGAGTCCTCTACAGTCACTTCGTGAAGAAACCAACTTACTGCCAGCATCTTACCCTCTCTGGAGGCTTTGTGCATGCAAATTCATCAAGTCCCACAACAAGCCCTGGCAGGAGGCTGCCCGCATGACAAAGCCACATTTCAGCACAATTAGCAGCAGCAGCTCCCATGAGATGCAGGAATTAACGAGCAAGGGACTGAACTACAGGCACACTCTGGCCTGCAGACCCTACTGGCAGGAGTGAGACAGAACCACACTGCTGGTCTCACCCAGAGGAAGACTGGATCCCGCAGGCCAACAGGCAGCCACCATCCTGTGACCCATCCCCATGTGCCTGCTCCATCTCACACCACAAAGAGACTTGATGACGACCTTTACCAGAATTTGTTACAAGGAACTTTTAGGTTTTACCACAATCCAAAGCCCAAATGACCTCAGATTCCAGGAAGATGATTTCACTCTTCTGCTTCACGATAAAACACTGGATCTTCACAAGGTTTCCGAACACCCTTATGCAGAAGCCACAGTTGGCAGCTGTGTTTCCTGGAAGATCCACTACTTTGTCACTGACTATTCATCCCACCAGAAATCTGAGTCAATCCCTGCAAGAATTCCTAGGATGGTGGTTTTCAATGGATCGTGGGGACCAGGCTCAGACTTGACACTCATCAGCTACACAGTTACCAACAGGCTGCTAAAGCAATGGAAATATTCCACTGAAGAGGTTCAAAAAGAGAATCAAAGCAGAAAGAAAATACAAGAAAGAATGGTTTCAGTACATAAATGTTTCCTTTATAATCCCACTGGTACATCCTGGCCACTTGCACTTCCAGAAGCCAGTGCTGAGAAGCCACTCTTCAGAAATGATTCCAAGAAGCCGTTTCCTGGCAAAGAGCGTGAAAAACATGAGTCGCAGTGGCTGCACGTGGTCTGTGCTCTGAGCAGCAGCTCCACAGAGAGCCCCTTCCTGGCTGCGGTGAGTAGAACCCATCAGCACCACCAGCACAGTCAGTTTTGAGCCTCCAGATCAACCCGACACATGTATGATCCCCACTAACTCTGCGCTTGGGAGTTTTACTGCCTACACAACTTACAGTGCCTCTGCACTTTTAGATCTTTTAATCCAACACTGACATTTCAGACCTTATTCAGTGCTGAAGGCCTGAGGCTTTTATAATTAGGCCAGAAATCAGTATTTTGCTGCAGCCAACAGTAACAATGGCACAGCAACCGCCTGCCAAAGCGGCAGCTTCTACCCACCCATCACTGAACTCGTGACTACCCAAGCACCACAGGATCCTTCCAGCTGAACACACCCCACATCCAGGAACCCTGTAACACTATGAATAAATCACAAAAATTCCACACTTCAACAAACCAGCTTTCAGAGAAACAGAAATGGGGGCGGGGGAAGCCCTTCCCACGTACTCCCCACCACCGAGTTAACTGGGAAGAGAAAACGAAACTACGAGGAACCACCTCAAATCTTTTCTGTGTCAAAGCTGACCCTAAATATAAACGTGGGATTTTTTGTGTGTGTTCTATTTTTAAAAGTTGTGGTTTTGGTACTGAGACTCACGATGGAGCTGAAACCCTCCTTCAGTGCAAAACCTCATCTGCAGCACCAATGGTGAAGTGAAACTGCAGGATTCGGTGCTGTCCTTTCACCACACAGACATCACCGCACCAGGGAACCTGCAGATCGTGTGTCTGAGCTCAGATGTCTCATTCCAGGACTCAGGCCAGTAACTGATCCACATTACAAACACTGATGAAACCAAAAGAGAAGTTTGGAAAGAACTTCCTTGGCTTAACAAGAACTTCCAGCAGTACACGAGCTTTGAGACAGCAGCAAGGAGCAGAGAGCAGCAGCATGAAGACATGCTGCCCTGCAGAATGGGTTTAACTCATACATGCGATTGCATCAGGCACTGCACTGCCCAAATCAAAACACGCAACATCCCTCCAGCATTCTCTTACCAGTACAGTGCAAAGCAATGCCTGAAGACTGTAGGAAAAGGCTGGTTTCTGAGCTTTAAAGACTCCAACGCATTTTATTTGATCACTTCTGAACCCAGCATGTGGTTCCACAGAAAAAGCAATCCCCTCTGGGTATTTAACGTTTTGCTTTCAGCATGACCTGTGCTGAGCCCCACAGAAAGAGGCACAAAACTAAGGCAGGGCCAACAGAAGGAGAAGAGAAGAAGTTCCGAGGAGATCCGTTTGGAATGATGCTGAACACACTCCGTGCGCGTTTGACAGTTTACCTGCTCCAGCCCGACGCCGGCTGCACAGGGAGAGCGGCCCCGGCTCCGCTCACCTCTCTCGTTTCCATCACCTCCCTCGCCCAGGCGCAGCCGCAGCGCAGCCGGGCCGAGCACCGCTCTCGCCCGTCTCCCGGAGGCAGGCGGGGGAAATCTCGCCTTCCACGGGTGAAACCCGACTCGGGCACAGCCAAACCCGGGCTGTCCCGTGGCGGAAGCTGGGCAGCGCTCCTGAGAGCCGCGGGGGAACTGAGGCCGCTGCAAGCGAGCGGAGAGCGAAGAACGCAGCGGCAGGAACGGAACGGGCCCCGGCCCGGCAGGGACAACAGAAGCGGCGGGTGCGGGGCAACGCTCCCGCCAGGGGTTCCCCTGGCAAAGCAGAAGCAGCGCAGGGGGCGGCCCGGAGGCGCTCAACGCGGTCCTTACCTGCGGGCGCGGCGGTCCCGGCCCCGGGACAGGCGGTC
>JAOEHY010033884.1:0-45000 GCA_025447955.1 Psilopsiagon aurifrons
CACCGCATCCTCCCCTCTCATGGCTCTGTCTGGGTGCCCGCACTGACCACCGCCGGGGCAGACAGAGCAGAGCTCCCAGACCGAGCCCGGGTCACACGGCGAGTGCTCACCATCCCGCTCGCCGCCCTCCCTGGGGCAGTTTTTACTCACTCAGGGCCGGTGCCGCTCCTGGTTCCCCCCGTGTGAGTCAGCTCCTCGCGTCCGCCGAGCTGCCGGCTCCTGGGCGAGTCCTGTCGGGGACTTGAGGCTCCCTCGGTGTCTCTCGCCGCTCGCAGTTCAGGCTCCCGGACGCTGAGCTTCCCCCCGATCATGTGTTGAAGGCGGCCTCTCGAGCTGCTCACCTCAGCAATTCAGTTGTTCATTGTTTCAATAGTTTTAGAGCACTACAAACTTGCAGATTGCTTATCAGGAATTACTTGCAGTGTTTTGATGGAGAAGTGGCACAGTCTCAAGCATAGAAATAAATACAATGTTCAGTGAGTACTTCTGCATAATAGAGGTCATAGAATATAATCCTAGCTCTTTCTGTAGGGAACCCCACTTTAGGTAAATAACCGTTAAATCAGTGCATTCACTAGCTGCTAACATATCCAAAATGGAAAGAGTCTTGTAACTGAACTTAATTTCTTGTTCATCTTGTATCAGAGCTCTCCAGTGGTATTCCTGTGCTGAAGATGAACCATGGCTCAGGTTTTGTGATGCTGCAGTTTCCAAGTCACCTGAATGTAGCAGACAAACAATGGCATCAACTGGAAGTCAGAACTAGTGGTCAGGTCAGCTATTTGATTCCCACTCCTCACCTTCCTCTCTACCTGAATCAGGATGTTTGTATTTCCAATAGCATTTATTTCCTTGTGCAAAACCAGAAGTATAGAAAAAGCAGACTGCGTAATTATATGTTTTATTCTGTGCTCATAGATTTGATGAATACTATAAGGACTGAGAAGACAGCATTGTCAATTCCAAATCTGCCAATGCTGTGATCCTTATTTTGGGATCAGAGGAGTCTTTTTCCTGATTTCTAAGCTTTGCAGCACATGTGGAATGTGCATAAAGGCTTAGTTGTAATTTACACAATGTATGCATTCTGACTGAAATTGATTACCTTTGCACAAAAAGCAGATAATTGTTTATTTGCAAATGCGATTACAGTTTTTGTGCAAGTGGTTGAACTACTCAAAAGCATAAATTAAATGCAGAATTAAGTGCCTTCTTTTGTTAAATGGTTCCATTTTGGCTTTACTGGTTATTGCAAGGTGGAAAAGAGAACAGAAAAATGAAAAAACAAACCTTTTTTGCTTGAGGGTGTGCAAAAAGGAAAAGAAGAAATTTTTTATTATTTTTATATAATATGCTTATTGGATTTTACAGAAACTCTTTATTCAGTAATCCCATTTTTTGGTGCAGAATGTTCGATTCATTTTGGATCGCTGCCGTGAAGCTGTTATTTCGGAGATTGAGGGGGTAGGCAAAGGGCTTTCCACTGAAGATCGCACAAACTGTGAAGTCTTTGGGTCTGTTCCACGAAGAGAAAGGTACATTTCTGGAGATTACTGAAAGACAGTTTATTCTAAGGCCTTTGAACGTTTTACCTGTCAAACTGAAGCCAAGTTATTAATGACTAGGAGCACTGGAAGCATTTCCTATTCCCTAGGATCTCCTGGGTCAAGTCTGGACCTCAGAGCACTAATCAGATTTTAAGGAACCTGGATAGTGATGCAATGCTCATTTAGCATAAATTGTCATTTACAGTCCCAGAACACTATGTAGCTAAAACTGGAGCTTTTGTGGGTACCCTGTGCCATCTTGTTCTCACAGGATTTCTGACTTTATTTGGGCCTCAGATGGAGTCCTGGGACCAGTTTGTGTGCCTCAGTGCAGGATGTCTGTGTACCAGCTGGACTTAGTCCAGAGAGCAATGACTGTAATCAGCTTGTCTTGAGAATAAGACTTACCAAGAGTGAAAGAATTGAGGTCACTTAACACCAAGAAGGGAAGACTGAGGAGAGATATGGTAAATGTCAGTGTATATAAAAGAATGCTACGAAGAGGATTTAGATGGTCTCTTCTCTACAGGGCCTTGAGTTATGGCAAGGAATATTTAGGTTTTATTTTAGGGAAACCTTCGTACTAGTAAAGATACTTGAGCTGTGAAATAGATAGTCCCAAGAAGCGTGCTGATTGCCACTGGGATTAAACCTTGTCATCAGATGCATGGAGAATTCCTATTCATGGAAGGAGCACACTAAAATGGGAAAAATACAAGAACAAGCGAAAACAAGAAATGGAGTTGATAACTCAGGGGAAAAATACTTTGCGAGGACCAAAATAAATGGAATTCTTTGGCTCAGAGAGATGCCTGGGAGATGCTGCAGACCCCGGACGTGTGTAATGTACCTTTTAGACCATGGTGACCCAGCTTTTAGGTTTCCGGACGTTGTCATACACAAAACAATTTTTTGTTGCACTGTTCCTGTAGTATAGGATGAATGTGTGTGCAAAGGAGCACTTGAAGGAGAATATGGTTTTGGAGCTGTTCCTGACTTGAACACAAATGTACCTGAATTGTAATAGTTAAAATCCCAGAGACTTCACTGTCATGTTTAAAAAAACCTTTATCTTCTCCTTCATTTTAAAGGGCCAGCTACTGCTCACCGGCTGACTGTATTTCAGAAAAGGAAGATAAAATAGTTGCATTACTTTGTTGTTTTATAAAGCTTTTATTGTTAGAAATGCAGCATACATGTTCCTTATGCCATAATGCCATAATGTTTGAAGTAAATTCACTTCTATTTTTATTATTCATATAATTTTTAAAGGTATTTGAATGCGAACCACGTTCTACAGCTGGGTGGTGTAAAGGAATCGTTACCATATTCCTACCCACAGCTGCTACACAAACACTTTTCTGGTTGTTTGCGCAATTTCATCGTGGATACTCAGGTATGAGAATTGAAACATTTTGCTTTAGCAAAGGACTAAACTTCTTTATTCAATTTCTGGGTCATCTGTGTTATATCTGAAACTTCTGCTTCCATTCACCTATTCAATGCCTGTGTGCATCAGTGTAAAATACAAGAAAATTCTGGATTTTTGGGTCATATTAGAATACCTTGAAAAAATACTTTTCAATTATAAATAGATGTATCTGTGAGCCAAAAACTGTGCTTTTGTTTGTCTGCAACTACATGCAGCTGCCTTCAAGCTTCTTTGCACATTCAGGGAACTTGTGAATGGCAATTGTATAATGGTATATTTACGCCAGCTGTCTGCTTTGTTATAAAGTATTAGGGGTTTTTTGCTTTCATATTCAGTTGAGTTTATTCAAAAGCAAAATGTGGTCTTGATAAAATAAGTTGAAATCTGAATATCAAAAAGCAAACTTGGCATCTTAAGCAGTGCAGATGAAGAACCGACTGTTACTTGGTAAGCTCTTTCTGTTTAAAAATGAAGTGTGTTTCTTCAATAATATTTTGGTGTTGTATGATTTTCTCTTAAAGGTATATGACCTTCAGTCTCCTGCAGAGTCCCTGAATAGCTTCCCTGGCTGCACAGTTACGGACGGGAGCTGTGAGACCATGGGGTCTTCTTCCTGTGGTGTTCATGGGAGGTGTCTTGGAGACTGGGGTTCATTTGCTTGTCACTGTTTGCCGGGTTACTATGGCTATCAATGTGATAAAGGTGAAGTCTTCTTCTGTTATGTTATCGATAGGCTGGTAAATTTTACAGTACAGAAGACTTAAAATGTTTGCAGGTAGTGATTGCTGAGGTGGCTTGTGATGTCTACACTGTGTAAAGCCATGTTTCAGTATAGCTGCTTGCCATTTTTAACAGTTTCCTTTCTAATTCCCTTTGAGAAATTGCTCTCCAGTATCGGACCATTTCTTTAGTCCTGAGGGTGTTTGTGCAGTAACTGGACAATGGAGACTGCATGACAAAGGAATTCTGAAAAAGATTGTTTTCATGACAGTTTTTAGAATTTGCATCTGTTTATACTTTCACAAATATCTAATAATCTAAAACTTAAATGTGAGTGTGCCGCTACCACTTAGTGTGCGGAGTTGGAACTATGCAACTGGAATTAGAAATTATGGCTCTTTTGGTGTCTGGAAGAGACTGTTGGCAGAAGGATGTGTGGTTTTGGTATAGTAGGATCTTACTGTTAGCCCTTATGGAGCCAAAATTTGTGGCAAAAGTACAACTATTAAATACCAAATTGTGAAAATTGGTTATGGTAATTGATACTTTTCAGTCTATTCTTTTGTCTTGGTCAGAGCTTCTGCCTTCCTGCTATCATCCTGAGTGAGCACTGTAAGGAGGAGCATTAGCAGGATCAGTTCAGGAGGGAGATCACCTCTTTAGACAGGAGGATAAAGTGGGAGAGTGACTGTTGTGGAAATTGATAAACGGACATATTCTGAAAGAAAACTTATGCGTCATGGATCCATGCTGTGCATCACAATTTTTCTTTTACTTTCAAATCTTACAATGAAAATAATGTAATATTAATACTTTCTTCTCCTCACAAAATGGTTTGAAGGTCTTTGTCTTGTATTTTTAGTTGCCAATGAATATACATTTGGGCCAGGAAGTCATATTCGCTATCAGCTTCCCTTCGGCGTGCCTGCCCGGAGGACACTGTTTGAAGCCATGATTAGGACACGTCAGCCTGACGGTGTCATCACAAGCATGTTGTCTCAAAGTAAGGATGAATACATCACCCTGCAGGTGAGCAAGGTGTCCCAGACAGTAATAGCATAAAGTTAAATCAATGCTTGTGAATAATTAGCCTGGAAAAACATTAGCTAAAGTTGGAAATAGAACCATAAACCTCATGATAAGGAAAAAAATTTGAAATTCATTTTATGGACACTTACAGACCTGAACCTCCACTTAAGATGCTGACCACAAAACCATGGTATCCCATTGGCTTTCAAAGGAATTTATTGCCAGTTACAGCGAAATATAGTTTGCTACCTTGGTGTTCTCTTCAACCAAGGTCACTAGTGGCTGATTCTGCATAGTTTAGACTCTGCCAAAAAGGTGCCTGTAGGAGTTCTAGTGATGTCAGGCTCTCAAGATGACACCCTTTCCATGTTACATACATCACCGAATGAGTCACCTGTTCAGCTAAGTTGGTTTGAGCTGTCAGTGTACAGGTGACGTACCAGATTCTCAACCATTTGAAGAACCCTTTAAATCGGTCCAATAGAGATGCAGGGTAAAATTACTCCAAGTGAATTACATAGCAGTGTGAGTACACTGCTACCAGTATTTAGGTTGTCCAGTTTAGTAGGATACTATATGTATATTATACTCTATGTGCACTGTCAATATACCCTAAATTTAAACAAATTGATTGAAGTTACAGGTCAGTACAAAATATCAGGTGATGACTTTTCTTTCTTACTACTTTGTTAATTATCCACAAGGTTGTTCAGGGATTATTAGTGGTCTCATATAATCTGGGTGATGGAGACTATTCTGTAAGCCTTCCCTCCTACCACATTGATAATGGTGAATGGCATCATATCACACTGGAGAGAAATGAAAATGAATTCACTCTTCGCCTTTACGAAGGAGGTGGGAAGAGAGAAATTCAGAAAGCAGCAGGAATATACAAAGAGATTGTGGTTGACCGCAGCAGCTTGGTCCTTGGAAACATCTACCCATTCAATCAGAACAGGAGTTTTCAAGGTGAGAAATTCTTGACCTCTCTGTTCAGAGTATACGCTGTAAACAAGGTTTATTGGTACTACATGGGCATGTTGTGAGAAGCTTTTCTGTTTATGTAGAGGCCAAAGTAAACAGATTTCTTGCATGACAGTTTGCAAAAGGGACACAAAAACTGTTCTGACTATGAGAAAAGTACAGCAGGGAATTATGTGCAAATACTGGACTTGGAAATATGATGGTAACCTCTTCACATGCTTGTATGTAGATTATTTGTAACTGGAGATCTACAAGTTTTTCCCAGGTATTCTGTGAGTGGCTCACTGTGTTAGACACACAGAACTGGTGCATTGCATAGTGCTGTCCAGGCCATTCAGCAACTGTTCTTCCCTACCAAATACAGCTGTCCCTGTGCTGGAAGGAGTATTTTCTTTTTATATGTGCACTGAATAGCACATGACAAATTGGTTTATTACCTTGATGCACTGCCCTTTGTTTACCATATTTTACCATCACTAAGTTGAGGCATTAGCTGCAATTAGAAATGGTTTATTGAATTAGAGCTAAGAATTCAAATTTTTGGCAACTGAGTGGACAAAGTCATGATGTCTGTTAAAAAGCATATCCATTTTAAGCCTGGAAATTGAATGGTTACACAAGGAGATATAGAGAAATGTAAGATTAAGATATCCGTAACAGCTTTTTATGCTGTCCTCAGTTGTAAGCTTCCCTTTTCCTAAAATCACAGTATAAATAATACCTGGTTATGTAGCACATCTTTTGTACTGACAAGAAAGACACACACCATTACTTGGTTCCTGCCTATTATCTCTCTCCCATGCCCTTCATCTCTTTAACCAGATTATAGTAAATCCATTTGAAACAAGGTGATAATGTTTTCACCAGGTAAAAGTATTGAGTGAATAACAGAAGTGGGAGGAGAAAGCATAAAAAATGTATATGCATTAAATAGAATAACAACTTACAATATAAATGTATCACAGGTTATTTAGAAACAGATTGTTTCCTATTGTTTCACTTGAAGTATTCCAAAAACTAAAGTTTATGCTAAAAACGAGGAACCACATTTTGAATTTTTACTTATGGAAGTGATAGCATTTGTTTTTAAGAAAACGAAGTCAAATGATTACAACTAGGACAATTAATGTTGCACTTAAGCAGCTGAAACTTTAAGATCTTTGAAGTTATAACATATACTTAAATTCATCAAGATACATGCTTTTATGCTGAGGCATCTTGTACATACAAAATAACATGAAAACATACATGTTATTCTGTCTTGAACGTAGCAGACAGGGGCCTGCAGCAGCACTCAGTTCTTGTGGAAAACACTGGGAATTTTGGTCAAAACTTTTAATATTCAGTCAAAAAAACTTACTTGAAACAATACTATGAAAGTTCAGGTAAATTCAGTTCCTTTGTTAGACATAAATTGCCAAATCTTACAGCTGCTTCAGATCATTCTTGCAGAATGACTTTTAAAACAATTTCTTTGTACCTTGCCTCAGGATGTATGAAGGATGTCCGATTTAATAACTACAGAATCCCTCTGGACACTCACGTGAAGGAGCTGGTGTCAGTATTAAGTGCTCAAGGCATCAAAGAAGGCTGTTCTTCAGAGGCTTGTAGGAATAACCCTTGTAACCAGGAATTTATTTGTATTGATTTGTGGATGATGTATGAATGCAGGTAATTGGTGCACAAAATGCAGGTAACAAGAACACAAGGCCCTCCAGTTCCAGGTGGGAAAGGGTGGATGCTGAAGAAGTGTGCAGCTGGGAGGCTGCCACTGGGAATCTCATCATCTCAATAGAACCAGTGAAATACTAAGCTAGATGCCTGCACAGGCACTGTGTTTCTCAGAGAACACTCTCCTTTTAGGAAGTACGCTTAGCTGATGTAAATTTGCGTTATCTCCACTGGTTCTGAAACAATTTCAGCTGCCTGTCTTAATGGAAAATGTTTGAAGAATAGCAGCAAGTCCAGAATGTTTGTAAACCCTGTAAACCCTGACAGCCAGGAAAAAAAGGTTTGTTACCTGGAGCAGAGCACTACCAAGGCTAGCTGTCTTGTAGAGCTCATGCTGCACAATGTAGATGTGCTTTCTTTTTCAGTGTCCCACTCCTTACACTGTCTTAAGCTCTGACCTCTGACCCCTCACTGGCCACTTGAGTTGTGTCAGAAGGATTGCATCATTAACCTCAGGGTTTTTGTGTGTGTCCACGCCTGGGGTTTGAACAATGCTAATTCAAGCTAGTTATGCTGTGAAAATGTACATGTGAAGCATTAATGACTCCACTGTCCACATATCAGAGTTGTCTAGAGGTGTAATTTTGTTCTGGAAGTTCACTGTGATGGAAACACAAAGAACATGGCATAGCCTGTCCTGTTGAGACAGAGCTGCAGACCCTAATGTAGGTATTTTTCACATGGGTAATCTGGCAGAAGGCAGTGGAACTGTCTTGAGTTTAGAAAACCCCGAGGGTTTAAAGTTGTGGAACCCACTGTTGCGTGAGTGCTTTAGAAATATTGCAGTCCTGTAATTGGATTTTATGTAACTTCCTTCTAGTAGCTACTTCAGAAACTGTACCATCGAATTCTGTTTTAAAATCTTAGATGCTGTCTTTAATGCCTACTTTTCTCCAAGTTTAATGGTTTCATTTTGCCTTTGTCTTTTTAGTTGCCCTCCGGGATACATAATCATGGAGAATGCCACTGATAGACAGTGTGTCCACACTGCGTGTGCTGAAAGACCCTGTAACTACGGCACCTGCATCTCACAGTCACCAACTGAGTTCCAGTGCCACTGCCCTGATGGCTATACTGGACGTAACTGTGAAATTGCACTGGCTGTCTTTCACAAGGATACAGGCCTGAGCTTTAGATCCATGCTTGCCATCTGCATTTGCTTTTTGGCGCTGTTAGGTAGTTATGGCAACTACGTCTTGCATTACCTGTGGTGAACTCATTTATCCATCTTGTCCTGAATAGTCTTCATCTCATCCTTCTGCTGAAAAACTCAATTTCCCACTGGGGACTTGGCTCTGCCTTCATTTCTTTGCCATGCTCTCAGCTCCATCAGTAGCTTCTTTTTCATCCTGGTGTGCATATCTTGCTAAGTGAATCAACATTTGTGAGCTATGGGAAGTCTTTGCAGTTTTATTTTCTGCATGTTTTCACTTTATTGCTAAGGAAGTGTTCAGAGGCATAATTGGAAGCAAATGTAATTGAAGAGCAAGGCTGGAAATTGCTACCAGAGAAGCTTTGTTCAAACTACTACGGAGCGTTGAACACATTTGTCAGTCTAGGGGAAATACACTGCTAGGAATACACTTGGTCAGAGAAGAGCAGTCTCTTGCATCTCAACCAGTAATGTCACAACTCCTAACAAACAGCTGCTTTTGGCTTCCTCAACCATTTTCAGATCTCAGAAGAGGAAGGACAAGGATCTCACTACTGAGGATCACACCTTTGAGTCCTTGTTGTTAATCAAATTCCATGAAAATTTGCCTGAAAGATTTCTCTCGTGGCTTTTACAGTATTAATGAAGTTTCATTCAGAAGCTGTAGTAAGAGTATGAAAATGTATGTGGATTTTAAATCCATCTGTCTAGCTACCTGAAATACCATCGTCCTCAGCTCTGCTAGACACCATGTTTGCCATACAAATACAAACAGCAAATGACATGGGAAGCCAAATGCTTTCAAAGCTTTCAGGATCCCAGGTAGTTGAGGCTGAGAGTAGATAGTTATGTTACAGGAGGGATTCTGCTGCTGTGTCAGAGCAGTTTTATTGTGAGCTGACTTTGTGCTGCTGCCTGTGCTTGGCTGGAATTAACTGAAAAAGCAAGAATATCTTTGACCTAATAATCCTAATCTTTCAGTTCTAAATTATAAGTAAGAATCAGTTGTTTTTAACCAAGTGATGTGCACTGTTGTAAACATTTTAGTAGATGTGGTTAACAGTGGTGTTATCAGACAACTGTAACTTCCATTAGGATAACTTTAATAAAATTTCTTGTTCTCAAGATTTCAGGTCCCCTTTCTCTCACACAGCTTCTAGAAAACAGTGATGCACTTGAAAGTGATTGATTCATGCAATTTCACTTACAAATTTATAAGTTTCCAATAGAAGGGGGCCTACAAGAAATCTGGAGGGGGACTTTTTGCTCAGGGCCTGTAGTGATAGGACAAAGGGGGATGGCTTTAAATTGACAGAGGGGAGATTGAGATGGGATATGAGGAGGAAAATCTTCCCTGTGAGGGTGCTGAAGTGCTGGCACAGGGTGCCCAGAGAAGCTGTGGCTGCCCCATACCTGGCAGTGTTCAAGGCCAGATTGGACAGGGCTTGGAGCAACCTGCTCTAGTGGAAGGTGTCCCTGCTTGTGGCTGCAGTTTGGAACTGGGTGAGCTTTAAGGTCACTTTCAATCCAAACCAGTCTGGGATTCTGTGACTAAAAATCAGCTCAGCTGAAAAATGACTGCCAGACTGTTACCATGTGTGTGAGCATCCATGTGACGAATTGAGGGGGCAGGGAGGAACAGGTAAATGCACATCTCAAATGCACTGATTTGGCTAGAAGGGTGTAGCCACACAGCACAGTGTGCAGTACAGTCCTCTGTGAGCACTTGTCTCAGTTCCAAGGTCATCCAGATGCTGCTCCACAGAATGCACTCGTCTGCCATGTAGGTATTCTGTAAGAGGTCCTAGTGTTGTTAATTCACTGCATGCTTAGTTTATGATGTCCAATGTTTTGAGGTCTCACTATGAGCTTTTATTAGTATTTATAGGGTTGGTAATACAGTGGTACACAAAATGAAAGTAATTTCTGTTTTGTCTCATGTCATCTTGTGCTTCATTTCTGTGTAATTGATCTGTTATCTTTCACACATGGTTACTGAAATGCTGCCCCTTACAAGGCTTAACTCAAGGCAGTAAATAGGTCTCTGAACACCGCTTGAGTCATTCAGTTATTTAACAGCTTAAGAGTTGTACTTTAAAAGGTATTTTGAGGTTCTTTTAAAGGCCTGTTCTTCTATCTTTGGTGTTCACTCGTAACTACATTGAAGAGTACAAGAATCAAGCATTTGCTGAGAAACACAAAACTAGACCTTGCTGTGACTGGATCACAACCAGCTGCAGCATTCATCCTCTAGGCCAGCCTGCAGCTCTTGTGCATGTACAGGTTTTATCTGTTTCTGAATGATGTTCTCTTCTGCTCCTGTGCATTCACAAAGCTCTGCTTGGTGCTGGATTCTTGTGGGCTCACTGGAAGACTCGTGAAGGTGTGAAGGGAGGAGTTTACCATGTATCTGCCCAGCATGAGGATCTGGAGGACATCAGGGAAAATTTCCTCAACTAAATGAAGAAGGGGGTGGGGAGCAAGACGAGGTAGGGATTGTTGTGTTATGAGGGGACACAGTGCTAATGAAAATGTGTTTATGCTTTTCCTTTATAATGGAAGACCTTAGGCTTTGCTCTGCCAGTTCATTACTGCAATTCGTGATGAATTATTGGCAAGGTTGAATACACAAGTGTGCACATTTCTTAAGCAGAGATAAGTGCCTATCGAATTTTGTCTTAAAGCAAGTGATCCTGTATGCATATTTAAAAATGCTTGTAGGGTGAGTTTAGTGAGCTAGTAAAGAACTCACAGCTGATGGCTTTGGTTTTGAGGCTCAGGAGACAGATTCTTGGTGGCAGTTATTGCTGTAGCACTGAGGGCTTGGAAGAGCCTGGCGTGAGATATTCTTCATGGACAGGCTCTTTCTTGACAGAGAAAGGGGAACTGTTCTTGACAGCAGTTGCTCAGACTTGATGTGTTAAGGAAGCAAGGTGCGACACTGATTCCTCTTCAGCCCTAGAGCACATGGAAGAGCCTTTCTGCATTTTTTTCTATTCTGGAGTGAAGCACACCAGTGAACACAAGCCGTGTTTATACTGGCAGTATAAACAGTTCCTGGTTGCAGGTAGTGTTTTGTTTGGTTTTTCCTTGGAACAGTTCCCTCTCTCTGATTGAAATTCAGCAAAGCTTACCAAGATTACCTAGGATCATCTCTTATAAAATGGGTATGTGCAGTTCAACATGTGAGAGAATAAATGTAAGCTTTTGGAAAGTGCTGATTTGACAACTCTGTCATTTATGGCTACTAGTCAGATAAACAGTGTGAGCAGTACAGATAATTACGTGTTTGCTCAAATGAATTCTGTCTCTTATAGTCTGTAAGGGTTGTTATTTGGCCTGTAAATACGTCCAGAGGCACAACCTTTGGTTGTAGGACAACGCTTCTTTTTTTCCTTCCAGCTGGCATAAAGATTCCAGTCTTTGCAACTGACACACATGGTATTGGAACCTTCACTGTCAGAAGCTGCACCTCAGGAGCTATGGCACAGTTACCAGGCAGCATTAACAGCATTCACTGCTTCTGCACTAGAAGGAAGTAGTTTATTTCTGTAATAGGTAGTTACTCAGATTTTATAATCACGACACTTCTGTGTGACAAAACCAGCCATTATTCCACAGATAAATAACATTTTAACAGAAATCAATGTAGATGGTTGAACTACTGGAGAAGGATTTATTTAACATGTGGTTTGTGAATTATCCTTTCTCACTTTTGTTGCCAGAATTGGTATCAGTTTTTAATGGTGACACAATATTAAGATCTGAATTTGAGAATAAAAATTGGAGCATTTCTGTCATTTCTGTCACTTTAAATAGGTTCCAAGTCATGTTTAATTTCCTTACTGTTGTAGTATAGCTGCATGGGTGTTCCTCATGCATTTTGGCATAGGCTTGTTGTAGGTGGCAATTGATTGAACAAAGCCATGTATTCACATCCTCATGTATTCACACCAAATGGACTGCCTCGAAATTGTTCCTTCTTTGTTCCCACAAGAACATGAAATTTTGGGACCTACAGAGAATATCAATTTAACATGAGTGGTTTCTCACTCCAGGCTGCATACAACGTGGCAGAGCTGCAGGTGTCTGTTCAAACCAGTGCTGCCTATTCCCTCTGCAAGAAGAAAGAACAACCAACAAGACTGAGCCATCTCCTCAGTGCACACAGGAGCAGACCAGGCCTCCTGTGACTGCAGGAGTGTCCTGCGCTAGCACAGATTTCAGTCAGTACTTGTCAGGTGCTGTCCAAGGTGGTGACTGTGGTCCTCAGGCTGTATCACACCCACACGCTGCGGGTGTTCTGTGTGGAAGGAGCAGGCTTGATGGGCAGCAGCCTGAGCATCCTGAGCTCCTCTGAACTGGAGGAGGACCTTGTGTGCGATGTGGCATTAAAGAGTGGGGACCAAAGCTTCTCAGACTGAGTGAACTGTTCTCTCACACAGATGCCGAAGAGCTGTAGTTTACCAAGTCGACCGTTTTCAAAGCAAGGGTGAAGAACAGTTTTTCATGCTCCTGCTACGTTCTGCCCCAGCCTCTTCCCTTTTTTTCCGATGTTGTGGTAGGTGGTCAGATTTCCATTAGTGAACCACACTTTGTGTCTGATTGAACAACTTAGTACCAGGAACTAAATGTGGGACATTGTGGACATTTGTGTTTGGGGATATAAAATTACTGGAAGGGGATACTTAGTTATTTACATACAGGCTTTAACAAATAGACTTCTTTGTCACTTAAGGTAATAAAGGACTCTTTGAGAGGTCCTATGTATGTACACTCGGTGCTCAAAGCATGAAGAAAACACACTGTGTGTCCAGTTTTCAGTAGGAGCTTTATCAGCCAAAGGAAAAAAAGCATGTTGTCATCTTCTTGTGGAAATCAGGTCCATGTTGTGTTACAGCCACCCTGTTTCCCTGACTAAGCCTCAGCTGCAGCACTTGCTTACTGAATCCACTGCAGACCAGGGTCTGTGGATTCAGGTAGAGGAATCAAGCAGCATGGATGGTCATCTTCAGCTTCAATTATACCTTAATGAAATCCCTTATGCTGTTGTTTAAATGCAGACTCTGAATTTAGGCACAACACATCTATCTGCTGCTTGCAGCTAAATATTGGTCTGAACTAAAAGGCCAGGATTTCTAAGATACTAGCCCCAAAGCTGTCTAGTTAGTAGCAGACAGCACAGTTCACCGAAATCTCATTCCTAATGGGCTGTTAAACTGAGCCTAAACTAGGGACCAGCCTGAACCTTATCATTTGCACGTACATTCCTGTCCCTTGATTCTGCTAAACTTCCTTTATAACAGAAACATTGCAAGAATTAGGGCTGAAAGGCTGCAGACTGGCTGCTCTCGTAGAAGCACTGACCCACTACAGCTGTAGCCAAGCACTGCCTTGGCAGGGAGAGCTGACCAGGGATCCAGATCCTCATAGCTTGGATTCACAGGTGGTACAGGCTGCGATGTTGAAATGTTACCGATACTCTTACCTGTGAGGAAACACAGGCTAAAATAACTCCTAGTGTTCACACGTCAGGTGTGTCAGCCTCTATATTTTGTGACTCTAGAAATCACAGGATCTGGAAAATGGAGCAAATATGTTGTGCACAAAACTCTCTTCCTTCCCCAAACAACAGTAACTTTGTCTGCACACCCTATTCTCTGTCCATACCTATGTATATGCTGTTGCTTTGGCTGGTTTTAATTGAATTTAGCTTGTAAGCTCCTCAGGGTAAAGACTGTATTCTCTCATGAAGTGTCATGTGTATCTAAGGCACCATATAAATAATAAATAAACCTTCTGCATGTGATGTCTCTTCCTTGAATATATATAGGGTTGACTAAAGCTTGGACTCTAATTATTTCTCCCTCAGCTGTGATCAGATACTTTCACAGACATAAGTCATTGTCATGGGTTCAGCAGTACCAGTCGTTTTTCTCCTTCTTGGTAGCTGCTGCAACACTGTGTTTTTTGACTTTCGGCTTGGGAACAGTGTTGGTAACACCAATGTTTTGATTGCTGCTTGAAACGTTTTGGTCTGGCCAAGGACTTTCTGGGTCTCATGCTCTGCCAGGGAGGAGGGTAAGCTGGGAGGGAGCAGAGACAGCGCATCTGATCCAGGCTGACCAAAGAGGTATTCCATAACACAGCACGTCATGCCCAGGAGGTAAAAACTGGGGCAGAAACCTGGAAGAGAATAGTTCACAGCTCGGTCGCTGGGTGGTGAGCATTTGTATCCTCTTCATCTTGTGCTTTCCCTGGTCATTATTATTATTGGTGGTAGCAATAGTGATTTGTATTATACCTTAATTACTGGACTGTTCTTATCTTAACCCATGGGAGTTACATTCTTTCGATTCTTCTCCCCATTCCTCCCCCACCTTGGAGTGAAGGGGAAGAAGGAGACAGAGGTGAGTGAACAAACTGCGTGTTTTGCAGTTTAAAACCGCAACAGACCACTTCAGATACTGGAAGGCTGATAGGAGGTCTCCACACAGCCTTCTCTTCTCCAGGCTGAACAGCCAAAACTTTCTCAGCCTATCTTCATACAAGAGATGCTCCAGTTCCATGATCATCCTTGTGACCCTCCTCTGAACTTGTTCCAACAGTTCCATGACCTTTTATGCTGAGGACACCAGAACTGCACACAATACTCCAAGTGAGGTCTCAGGAGAGCAGAGCAGAGGGGCAGGATCACCTCCCTCGACCTGCTGGTCCAGTCCTTTTGATGCAGCCCAGGATATGGTTGGCTTTCTGGGGTGCAAGAGCACACTTCATTTTTCCATTGATCAACATCCCCAGGTCCTTCTCCTCAGGGCTGCTCTGACTCTCTTCTCTGCCCGACCTGTAGCTGTGCCTGGGATTGCTCAGGCCCAGGTGTAGGGCCATGCACTTGTCATGGTTGAACTTCATCAGGTTGGCATCATCCCACCTCACAAGCATGTCAAGGTCCCTGCGGATGGCATTCCTTCCCTCTGATGTATCAACCGAACCACGCAGCTTTGAGTCATTGGCAAACTTCTTCAGGATCGGGTTAGAGATGGATCATCTCTATCTTAATGCCAGCTCACTCATTCTAGCTGTATACAAGGACAACATAGGATGGAGAGTATTGATGGACAGATGTTCCTGCTGCTGAACTAACCCTAACAAATCAGGTATGAGAAAGGTGAAAAGAGGATCTTGTGAGACTATCTAATATTGCGACTGGACACTCAGCAACAGACACAACCTTACCTCAAATGGCCAACAGTGCCTTAAATAAGCAGAAATAAAGAGAAATTAGGAGATACAGCTTAAAAAGCTAGAGATTGCTAAAATAACAAGAGAAGGCTGGAGGAAGTCATCTCCTGTGAGCTTGATTCTTTTCATTTTGCATCTTCAAGCTTTTATTAATAACAGGGAGCCTGAATCTTTCACTCATTTAGCAAAGCTCATTCTGTACCTCTTGTAGGGTTACGGTGCCAAAGGCAAGGGCTCTGAGACTAGCAGCAGCTATCACAAGGTTCTCGATAAAATCATGGGAGATAGCAGTCCTGACAGTGGTGGCTGACAACTGTTTTAAGGCCGTATAATTATTTAGGACAGGCAAGCCCTCAGGGAGTGCCTTGAATGAATGAAGAATATTTTGCTTACGGCTTTTTTCTAAGTCAGGAATGTTGAGAAATGGGCACTGGGATATGTTTTAAGCTTGAAATTTCACTGTCCTGTGCTGCAAAATTAAATGTCTCAGGTTCTAATTAAATGTTTTAGCTACAAGACTCTATTTGTGCTGCTCTAAGTTATTTAATTGCATAGGTATTCCCAAATATCCATCAGAATGGCCCATTTATTTATAAAACCTGAAAACCATTGATGTGCTACCTCTATGACAGTGGCAGCTAATGTCTACTTTCAGTCCTAACAGCAAACAGCACTTAACACTTATTCAGCACTTTCCATGTAAGTATCTAAAACCAGTTTACAAACATTAATGAAATAAACCAAACAAGGGGCAGGAAATTAAAGATAAGCAAAAAGATTGAGAAAATCTAAGCAAGTCAGCTACAGCCTCATGCAGAACTATTGACAATGACCAAAGCAGCCTCCATCTCCTGTTTTGCACCACAGAGCATCTAGAATCAAAATAAGATATTGATTTTGAATGCATTTAATGTTTAAAACCAAAAGTAATCTTCGTTATTTTGAATCAGGTTTTAAAAGCAAATGTAACTTGTGCATTCATAATAGTTAGAATGAAATTGTGTTACCGAAATGTGTAAACAACAGAAATCTCAGAAATGCACACATGTGGTATTTGTAGGAATCAGGTTACAAAATGAGCTCTATGTTTTATAAAGGACGCTTGTTTGATGTAATGTAGAAGAAGAAAACTATGGTCAAAACCACTCTGCTCAGAAAATTTTGCATATATGCAAAACCAGAAAAAAAAGGACGGATTGGCAAGTTATTGCAGGCTGAGCTTCTATGTATTCCATTGTTATTTCTTTGTATTACTTCCCTTTTTAAAAGCTAGATAAAACCCAAAAGATTTACCACAAAAGATTATGGTTGCTCTGGACTTGAACAATGTTGCAGCATCCCTTTTAAAGTTAAATCATACTTGACTATAGTTATAACAGTGTCCATAAAAATACAAACAACATGAGGGTAGTTCAGCTGCTGAATGCCCACTGATAGGGCTTTTTATTGTGTGGACAAGATCACAATTCATTCACTAACCCCATTTTCCCAATTCCCCAAGTTTCATCCTGTCAGGATTTGGAAATGTAGTAGAATTTATACTTACAACTGCAGCAGAAGGAGGAAAACTGCAAGGGCTGCCTGTATCAAATGCTTAAAGAGTTAGGTCAATGCTGTAGGAGTCCCGCTCTCTTGCTCTCTGCTGAGGAATGCTGCGGTGGTACAGGACCTAACAAAGGACCGCTTCTGGTGAAGGCAATGTCTTGCGCTCTGGCAGGTGCAGTCACTCTGTAGGGCCAAATACTGATTAAGAAATTACTGTCCTTGGTTTTAGGGAAGTCAGAATTTGCCTCAGCAGCTAGGTATACCCTGCATTCAAATCAAAGGACACATAAGGAGAAGGATGAATAAAAAAGAAATCAGACGACAAGGCTGGAAAATGTGGATAACATTCAAAATTAATATCACTTTGGATTAATCTTAACGTAAACCAAGATGTGCTTAGAATATAACATAGCTATCAACATATCTGGAGGATACAGAATACTATAATCTATAGAAACACTGTAATAAATTTCTATAGAATCATAGAATACTTAGGATTGGAAAGGACCTTAAGATCATCTAGTTCCAACTCCCCTGCCGTAGGCCGGGATGAAACAAAACAAATCTATTAGTTATAGAATGTCTAAAAATATTTTCTCTACTTTAATATTTTCCTGATTTGGGAGAGGGAATTCCCAAAATAAAAATCCAGTGAAGTTTATTTATCGTTTGTATTTATTCATTGGTATTAATTTTGTATCCATTCTGTAAGGAACATAAACTGAGTAGACAAGCAGTGCATTAGTCAAATCTAGTCAGACAGAAAAGGTATTATGGCAAAAGATTTAGAAAACACGGAGCAAAAAAAGGGATATGAAGGAGTTGAAAGTGCTGGAGTGGAGAAGACACCAAAAGCCACAAAGAAAATTATATTATTGCTTTGGGGAAAGATGTGAAAGAAACAAGACACAAATCTGTAGGAAACCACATAATGTATACTTTTTGACACTCATGGAATATATTAAACATTAGTCAGGAGCAAAATTGCTATGAGCAAGTTGTAGATAATAAGAGTGAAATAACATAAATAAGAAAAATTCCATAAAGTAAGAAAAACAGAAAAATGTGGGTTTAGAAAAAAAAAAAGGGCAATTTATAAAAACTTTTAAAATGCTCACATTTGGAGAGAAACACAAGTTTCCATTTCTCTTGTATTTTCCTTACTTTTTTGTAAAAATGATAGTGGATGAATAATATACTCTTCCCTATTGAGAACAAAGAAAACATTTAAAAAATTAATTTGTAAATATGCTGAGAATGTGTTCACTCTCCATTATTTCACAGTTCAAGGGCAGATTCAGCTGAGCTTTAAATGTAATAAAGAAATGATTTCGAAACAACACTATAAGTAAGCATCATACAGTAATCGAGCATAGAAAAGCAAGAGTGATAAAAGTGTCCTGTGTTATTGATGTTACAGTTCATATATGATGTATTTCTGTGATGGGATTATCAGAGCACTTATGACAATGTGCAGTTATCAAACTAAACAAGGTGTCTCAAAAAAGTAAAATATTAAATTATGTGCTATCACCCCTCTACACTACGCAGCAGAATTGTGTGTACATAGTATCTATTCTATACCTCTGCATTTGCACATGCCACCCTTGCTCAAACTTGTTCTTCTACAGTGTTTGGATAAAGAAAATCCTTAGATCTTTTAAGAAAAGGTTCAAAATGGACACAGGTTTAGGAATAAATTATATTGCATTAATAAAAAGGAAGACTAATCTTGTGGCAGGTTGTCAGCCATTAGCCAGCAGTACTTATTCTCTATTTTTGTCAGAGATTTGTTTTATTTTGCTACAGCCATACAGTATTACCACTTAAAATTCACCTTCAGCTGAAGAAAGCTGTGACATGCCTACCAAAAGAGGCATACACTGCTTAACCTAAATTGACCCTTTTTTCCTTCTATTCTAATAGATCTTTTTTCTTTTTGTCACTCAAAATGAGTGTCTGATGTATGAGCATAAATTGTTAAAAGCAGTTTTAGGTAAAGGAAGAGAGAGTGAAGTGGAGTTTTCTCACAAAAGCCAACCTCAATTTATGTCAAAGAGGGTTAAAAGACCTTGGGATTAAAGCAATAAACTTGCTGCTGTCAAAGCTAAAACCCGCTAACAATTTAGTGCCAAATGCATGTTGTTCAATATCATTTCATATTATATTATGTCACAAGTAGGTGACAGTTCCGCATCAGACTGACAGGGCTGATTTACTCTGAAGAATTCATCGACGTTTTGCAGAGTCAAAGCTGACTTCACTTTGTTTGGATGCGGGGTGGGAAATCTCTCTCTTCTTGAGTTGGAATATTTGGCTGAATAATACAGACCTTCTTGGACAATGGACCACAGGCTTTGAAAGCAGTCCATGGCAGTGCAGGACAGGCATTCACATTCTGTCTTCTTCCCTGGATTTATGGCACAGAGAACTTAGGCACAATCAGCACAGGTGAAGGCTCATTTCTTCCGCCTGCCCTAAACAATGCCAACTTCTAGCTCTGTGCCCTTTTGTGCAACTGCACTTTTTAATGTGATTCACCTTTTTAAAGTATCCAACTGTCCTGTTCAGTATTTTCTTAATATTTGCTTTATGAATTCACATTTTTATGCTTCTCCAAAATATAATTATTGTTGAGGTTTGAAACAAAAGTGTTAAGAAAATACTACTAGCAACTGCTTGCATTTTAAATAGGTAGTAATAATAACTTTTTTCCCAGATGTTAATCAGTTCCCAAGATAAAGTGCGATGAGAGACCCTTCTTAGGCCAATGGTAACAATACCATTTCTTTACATTAAGATGACTCCTGCAAGATATTCCCAGGTGGCTTTTTAAATACGGGTTTGAATTCAAATTTCTCCCAGGACAGTGAGACAACTCTGAATAAAGACATGCTTCTTTTTGTCATAGGAAAATCTAATTGATGTGACTCATTTCTAAGGTGTACAAGCTTTGTCTCCTCCAAAATCCTGTGTATTCTACAGTTATTTGAATCCCTGTGCAATGATCATTTCCTTTTCCTATAGCCTAATACTATAGGTCAGGAATTACAACTTGGCTCCTGACGCTGAGGAAACAGGGAGCATGTTTTTTCCCTCAACCAGGCAGAGCTGTGCTACACTTACATGGTCTTGTTATAGGTACAAACAAGGATATTCCTCAGTCCTTTCCTTCTGCTTCTTTTTAATCGTGGACCAGCTTTTCAGTTATCATAGTTTGGTTTTACCATTATTTCTGCAAAAATCTAGCAACATTTGTGGTAATAGCACACATATCACTGTTTTCTCCGTCTAAATACGGGAGTGGGTACATTAGTGCCTGGCATTAATGTCTGTTATCCACTTAGTGATCCTTCTGTGGGATTCTTTGGACAATGTTTGCTGTTCATCAAGGCACAAGTTGTGTTGAAGAGTACATTGCATGTAAACTGGTCCCATCATCCAACATGTGCTTGTTTTAAATTGCCATATGCTGAACTACTATCAGGCAGCAAAGGGGTTACCTTGTCTGTTATGCAAAATCGTTGCTAAATTGTTAGATGGATTAGCAGATGGTTAATCTTATTTGACATTTAAAGCATGTGCAGGTAAATTTAGTGCTCACCTGCCCTGGAGTGTACAGCACGAATATGCTTCTACATATCTATTCCTGTTTAAACTAGTAGCTCTAATGACTGGAGGATATACAAAACCTGACACAAAGAGATATTTCAGGGGGAAAGAAAGAAAAAAAAAAAGGAACCAATAAATATGTATCCTGGCTTCACACCTTTACAGTTTTCTCATACTGAAATTCTATTATTTCTGGATGATCATCTCATCCTGACACAGACACACACTTGTTACCTTATAGATTCTGCTAGTATGATCAAATTCTAATACATTGTGGATATTAATATTTCCAAGCTCCATTTTCTGCTCTGCCATCAGTTATGTACATGACAGGCAAATACACACATGCATCCATGTTACACAGAATGCAGGGACTAAGGAATCCTTTAATCCCATGAGAAATCCAAAGTCATTTCTTCAGCCTTTTCCTCATAGAGATTTCCCCAGGCCCACTAAGGCACACACATAAGGATTCAATGAATTGCAGCCAGAGAAAAGGGATGAGCACAGAGCTTTGACATAGCCTGAGATTGCATTCACTTTCTGCTGCTAGGGGCATGGGAGTGGTGAGCAAAAGATGTGCAGGCTGAGGTACCCAGTTCCATCTGCTGAACTCTCGCCTTCCTGCTTTCAGTCTTCTATACCTCTGTGACAGAGATCAAAATGAATTCTCATATCTCTTTTAAGAGCGAAATACTACAGCCTCTCTCTCAATACAGACTGTGACCTTTCAATTTATGCTATCAGTTTACTCAGTGCTCACTCTGTGGTTCATGATTAACTTGAAAGAGTTAGATCACACTCTCTTCAGGTCCTCAGGAAAGAACTTCTGTTGACTACTAGAAATCCCTCATGCAATAAAAGTGCACATAGTATGGATGCATAAGCCATCTGTCAAAGTTACTTCAGTTCAGGGGAAGGTTCAAATGCAATGGTGAGCTAACTACAGAGATATTCAAATAGCTAAAACAAATTGTAAGTTTTAAAGAACAAAATCTGAGATTATCACAGCTAAGTACATGTAACCTTATAAGGATATATCACAGGATCTTTAACTCTGACGACCTTAGAGTTTCTTAATGACATTAAAAGTCTAGCTTACTGCACAGCTCACTGTAGTAGGATCTGACATAATTGCTCTCACTGTACTACTTGCTTTGTCTTAACTTCAAGAGAAATTGCTTTTTATCACACTGCACTTAGGTCTTATAGACCCCTTCAGCTGTGATCTGTTAACAACTGCCAGTATAATTGGGATGGGGGATGCTTAGGCCTGTTAATTCTTCCTTTTAGACCCCTGTTTTCTCAAGGAAAGCGTAAGCAAATTAGGATTTTGAGCCCAACTGCCCTTGATTCTTCTGTCTTAGAGTTTTACATACCCTTTAAAATTCTTCCTATGATCTGGAAATCATCTGGGAATAAAGGTGTGTCTACTGAGGTTTTTGTATGTTCTCAGATGTAGGAAGGGGATGGGATCAAAGGACAGATTTTCAGCTGCTGTCACCTGAGATATCACATTCATTAAAGCAGAAGGAAAACAGAGTACACAGGACAAAGATGTTGGCCATGGGCCACAAACCTAGAAAAAGGAGGGACCAGTCCTCTGCAACAGAAAATAGCCGAATTGCAGAGATTGCTGGAATTCGGGGAGAAGAGAATTTGCCTAAGCTGACCTTGAATATTAAACCCCATTTTAAGCACTGCAGTGGGTCAACACAGTATTTACACTTTTAATTTATTATTTTAAATAAAGTATCTTCATGGATAGATCTTTAGAATAATGTATGCCAGTTACTCAATGACATTACACACCTGAAGAACAGTACTTTTGGTGTTTGTATTTCCATATAAAATTTCAGGGGCTAGAGAAATTACCTTTATGCATGTGGAGCATTACTATTGTCCTCACTTTTAAATTATTCTCTTTTCTTTTTATAATAATAGCCATCTAATGCTATTACTGTAGCTTCTTGTCCAGATCTCCCTTTGGAGACTTTCTGACTACTTAACACCATTTTTCAATTTCTCTACTTATGCATATACATCATCAGTCCAGATATGAAAATCTGCTAATGGACTGGAACTTCCTTTCTAAGATTCCCAGGTGGAGGATTTTACATCGGCTGATCCAAAATCTAAACTCTATTTGCCTATGCCTTGTGCTAGGAGCACACACGTGATAATTGACCCCAAAATTCTGTAAACATTTTGGAGTATATATTTTATTTGAATAGAAAAGAGAGGAAAAGGTATCAGAGCATATATTTACCATAACATTAATGCGTACACATTGTCAAATGGATAAAGAACTGTATTAAAATGTGGCTGCCCTCTGCAACTGTGCTCATTTTTCGCTGCAGAGTGAAGGATGAAATGGCAGTGGTAGAAAATGAAAAACATGTAGACAGGCACACCTATCTCCTCTCCTTGAGGTCATACCATTTTGCATTTAACCCACAAGTCAAATCATGCATCCATTTCCATTCATTCAAATAACTCTGTGACACTCTCTAGTGGAAGGCAGACATATTCCACCTCAGCCACATTCTGTCTGTACTGAACAGTCGCAAGGAAGCAATACCACGAGAAGGGAAACTGGCTGAAACGGATCTTGGGCACTGTTGCATGTGTTTTGCTGCACTCTTATTTTTTAACACCACAACCAAAACACTTACAGACAGGTCCCTTCTGTTTGAAGCCCAGAGGATAACGTGGTACTGAAGCATAAATAAAGAGTGCCACTAGCAAGGAGTAACTGGCAGCAGACAAAGCCCAAGCCAGCAAACTGTCACGATTGCTCTAGAGAGTTTATAAGCTTTATCAAATCTGTGCTAGCTAATTCACTTGCAGAACTGTACTGATAACACTGCTACTTTTTTCTCTTGTTTTTATTATGAACAGAAAGATAGACAGGTCCTAAGGACAGATCCTTTTCACAGCTCTGGTCTCTTCTGCCAGCACCTGCCCTTCTACTTCTCACAGATTACCAGGTTAAACTATGGATGTCTTTGAGCCAGAAGCATTTATTGCAATAAAAGCCAATATATTTCAAAAAAAAGCTTCCCCCTCCTTTCTAACACTTATGCTGTGGTTGGAAGCAACATTTAAAAAAAATATACAGCTCCAATCTGTTGTTCCTTGTCCTACTTAATTTGCTAGTGTCTGTTTTTCACTACTCCCAATAAACATACTGAAGTTATCATTTCTATGTGCGGACAGAGGAATATATATATATGTATATATATGTGTATGTGTGCATATATATATACACACACAAAAATTCTTTTTTTTTACATATGTACATATATATACATATATACATATAAAACATGGTGGAGTGTTTGGCTCTTCTCCCTGCCACCCTCTCCCCCCACCCCCAAGTCTAGATGCAGTTTATGAATATTGTTATAACAATGCTAGTTTATCAACTGCTATTGTTAAACAACAACTGTTATTAATCTAAATGACATAAATTAATACCACCTGCTGTAAATACAAAGGGAGTTTGGTTTGCAACTTTAGCTGCAGATTTGAGGTATCCAGGACTAGAGGCAGGTAGATCTATGGATCTCTATAATTTTCTGACTTCATATATAAACTGCTCAAGATTATGCCTTCAGGGTAAAGAGTCTTTTAAAAGGAATGCCCAGCTTTGAGCTTGTTGCCTTGCACTGTCGTTCTGGCTTCATTCTTCCATGTCTGGTTCACCATTTGTGAAGGCTTCCTCAAAGACTTCTGGTGATCCTCCCAAGCAGCACTCTGCACTGCAGCCTGTGGAAAACTGACAAAATTCAGCCAAATAATACACAAAACAACCCCATGGTTATTTTTTTTTCAAACATGCTTCCATGAATAACTCTGGGAGAATTCTTCCTAATTTATTGCATGTTTGTCTTTATAGAGTATTCTTTAAATAAAACATTTCACGCCCTCGTGCCTCTTTTTAATTTGTCCTGTCATTCAATTTCTGTTACTAGTTTGAGGAAGATTCTCTAATGTTTTACTACACTGCCAAAGAGTAGTTTTTGCTTGAATGTAATGAAGAGCTACTTTAATTGCAAGGAACATTAAAACTCTACCCCATAACATGGGATTATTCTTTGTGCTAATTTCTAGAAGCCCAAAATGCTGGGAAGTAGATGTGACTGAATTCACATTCTTGTTCCATACAAATACAAACATATGGGAAAAAAAATCTGCGAACTCTATTCAACTCAGACATCCATAAAATATCTCCATGTTAGGTCTTACACAAAATTTGGGCCATTATTTTTTCCTAGGGATGTTCACTAAAGTCTTGAAGTAAACTGTCATGAAACATAAAGCATTTGTACAGCTCAACTTCAGGTATCTCACTTGGTTGGTTTCTAGATTAGAGTGATTGGGGAAAGGATCCACAAGTATGATCAGGGGGCTGGAGCACCTGCCATATGAAGATAGGCTGAGAAAGTTGGGGCTGTTCAGCCTGGAGAAGAGAAGGCTGCGTGGAGACCTCAGAGCAGCTTTACAGTATGTGAAGAAAGCCTACAAGGATGCTGGAGCCATCTCCTCAGCAGCAACTGTAGCAACAGGACCAGGGGTAATGGGCTTAAACTTAAACAGGGGAAATTTAGGTTAGATACAAGGAAGAAGTTCCTTAATGTGAGGGCAGTGAGGTGCCGGAAGTTGTCCAAAGAAGTTGCGAGTGCTCCATCCCTGGCAGTCTTCAAGGCTGGGTTGGACAGAGCCTTGGGTGACAAGGTTTAGTGTGAGGTGTCTGTGCCCATTTCAGGACAGTTGGAACTAGATGATCTTAGTTCCTTTCCAACTTTAACTATTCTATGATCCTATGATTCAAGATGGCCCAGAACAGTAACAGAACATATGGGCTCTGAGCTGCTCTCCCCAGAATCTCCTTTCTCTTTGACTACAGGTGGTGCTGAAGGAGACTAGAAACCTCATATATGAGTAGTGATCAACGCAAAAAAGCTTTTTTGTAATTGCACATTGTAAAAAAATATGCCAGCATACAAAGTGAAGCACAAGGATCATAAGGAAGTTTCTGCCAGCAATTTAAATTCTGTGATATTTTACTGGAAAAATAAAGGACATCAGGATCTGCCTTTGAAAGATACAAAATCAGTACCGTGGCAGGATGGCAAAGGTGCTGTCACTGGGTGATCACATCACTAAGCAGAACTAAGCTTTGTCACCTTAAGAAATTCATAACTGAAGACATTTTAAGATACTTATCTCAGGTATACATGTAGAAAGCATTTAGGCCATTACCTTTGTCTTGAATTGTTTTCTTAGAGTCTCTAAATCATTTTATATTTTCATAAGATATGAGGATTTTCCAGGCTAATATACTTGCTGTTGTAGATTCCCATGTGTACTATGGAAATTCTAGAAAATAAATCTGTATGTGCTAACTTGTATTTAAAAGGATTAAATTCTGAATAATCTGGTTTTTTAACTGACACAAACTGAAAAGATACATTTTAGAGTTTGATATTCAGCATGACTGAAAACACAGAAATTGTATTCATTTTTCACCTAAACCACTAATTATTTACCTGTAAGAAAAGTATGTCCAATTTTCACTCCTCGAAAATCAACAGGAAGTAAGTGTTGCTGCTGCTTAACAGCAATAAAATAAAACAAAATACAATAAGACTTATACAATACTTTTCACACTGTAATGTCTCATGACTTTTATGTACAATGAAATATTAAATCACAAGCCTACCTTCAATGCTGAAATTTAGAATTTCTAATATCTGAAAATGACAAGATACACAATTGAAGAGGAATAATAGAAGGCTAAAATTAGAGGTCTTAGAACTGCAATGTAGTTAGTTACATTAACAGACTTAGACAATTGCTCAACAAGCCTGGACAAAGGAGCAACTTGGTTACTCTGACACTATAAAAAAGGGACACAAAAAAATCATAAGCACTTCCAAAATTTGCTTCAGTCTCTAACTAAATAACTGCTCAGACATCTATCCATTTCAGTCTCACCTCAAAGAAGAAATTCTGCCTTACCCTTACGTTTAGAGCTCAATGCACAAGACCATAAATACCTGCAGTAACCAAAGACATATGATTGCAGAAAAACAGTTCTAAATAAATATCATTGATACTATGTGAAGAAAGAAACCTCTTAAAATGCTAAATCTGAATATACAAGAGTTTATAGATATTAGATATCATGGTATCTTTAATACATATCTAAGGAATTTCACTGCTATCAGAAATGAACCTTAAATCAAAGATTTAAGTAGTTCAGGTGATCTCCATACAGAGAAAGAAAGAGGGGTGGAAGGAGTGAATATGTACGCATGTTTTCATGTGTAGAGATCCAAAAGAGTTCAAATAAAAGCCAGCCAGGCTAAGCAGAGGGAGTGTCACCAGAGATTCCTTTTTTGAGTAGTTAAAGTGCAGTAGAGAGCCTGAACTCCTAAGTGAAACCTGTCAGACACAGCATTTGAATTAAGATAGATCTTGAAGCAAGAGCATTCTTTACTTCTTAAATAATTTGGGAGATAATTTTTTCTTAGACACCCACCCAAAATAGATAACTGCATGAGGAAAAAGAATTCCCCCTATTCTCCTACAAACAATAATTCTGTGCATAGGGAAATACACCCACAGGCAGCACACAAAAAACCCCAACGCCTCCTTCACACATCCATTCCTACTCTATTCAAAGCTACACTGTTCAAGGAAAGAGTATTTTCTATAAACCTATGTTTAATAAAGAGAACTTGTTGAGTTTAATGTGAATCTTTCTCAGTTAAGAACCAAAAATACTCACTTTATACACCATCTGGGAACACTTCCCAATTCCAAATTTAGGGTCCTGCAACAAGTCCTACAAATAGTCTTTGTGCATGAACACTTACTCTTCCTGCACTGAATTTCACTGAACTGGAGCCAATACTACTTCACACATGAAAAAGCTAAGTGGGGGATCAGGAACCTGGCACAGCTAAATGCCATCATTGGAGGCATCCAGACTCTGCTTTGCACCCTTTCTCTACATAGGCTCTTCATCCATTATTGTGGATGCTCATCTGCTCTAAAATATGGGGGGGGGGGGGTGTTTATCTGTGTGTGTGTGTGCGTGTGTGTGTGTGTGCATGTTAAGAACTCTCTTTAAAAGACATCAAATCTGAAAACCTTATGGTTTGAATATTTGTTGAAAAACAAAATTTGGCTGCTAAAGTAAGGGCTATTATAAAGATAAAAAGTAATCAATACATCATGTATCACATAAGAAGGTATCAATGTATGGCCTAAGAAGAACATGGAGCTGTTGGAACAAGTCCAGGGGAGGGCTGCAAGGATGATGAGGGGTTGAAGCACCTCCGGTATAAAAACAGGCTGAGAAGGTTGGGGCTGTTCAGCCTGGAGAAGAGAAGACTGCGTGGAGATCTCATAGCAGCTTTCCAGTATCTGAAGGGGGCCCACAGGTACACTGGAGAGGAAATCTACATCAAGGACTGCAGTGACAGGTCAGGGGTTGGTAGTTTTTAACTCAGGAGAAAGTTAGATTAGATGTAAGAAAGTAGTTTACTGTGAGAGTGGTGAGGCGCTGGAACAGGCTGCCCAACGATGTCACAAACCCAGCAGTCCTGGCAGCGGTCAAGGCCAGATTGAATGGAGTCTTTGGTGACATGGTGTAGTGTGTGGAGTCCCTGTCCACGGCACGGGGGTTGGAACAAGATGATCTTAACTTCCTTTCTAGCCCTAAGTGTTTTATGATTCTATGATCAGTTGCTTCTCATTGCACTACTGTATCAATTATCAAACACTGTCAGAGATAAAACTAAGAAAAAGTTTCCTTACTCTGCTTAGGAATAAAGCATCTTTTATCAACTTTCAAAATGCTGGCAAATATGGCAAGGAATAATGCAGAAGTACTATCATTTTAGGGGAAGTTATACAGAACCCTTTTAGAGTGCTCTGAACTTAAGTCTTGATAAACTGAGACTTAACACTTCAGATTTTTCTTCTTCCTGAAGAAAATTGTTTTGAATTGTGTATATAGAGTTGTTTCTCTCCTCAGCGCAAGCCCCAAGTGTGTTTAATGGTTTTGCTAAATATGATTGAAAGAAAACCATGCCTGAGGGAAATGTTCCTTTGCTGGATATGTATAAGTGTTGAAACAGCTTGGTCAATGAGTGACCACAGCATATGAATCTAAAACTAATCTCAAAGAGCCTGAGGGTACCCAAAGCTAACCTAGTCAAGTAGTCATTTTTTTCGCATGCTTTGAGGTAAATACACTGTCTATAAACGACTCCCAGTACACCTCAAAGCAAGTGTTTTGGTTTTCTTACATTAAAAAGGAGGGAAAAAAAAGGTTTTAAACAAGATTCTTTAGGGGGTGCATAACAGCAAACTAAAAATAATTATATAATAGAACAGTCTCCTAGCTGTCACTAAAAAAAGACTCACTTATGAAAGTCACAGAGAAAAAGTCCATCTAAGCAAAACTAATTTCTATGAGACTACTTCAGAGTTTAAACCTCTGAGATCAAATCCTTTGCTACTGGTTATCCACAACTGGTTTAGAAACCCCCCCAAAATTGAAGAAAAGCAGTTCTGAAAGGTCATCACAATTATTTTTCTGATCCATAATTAATAGAAGCTCAGGATAATAATTCAATTTTTTAAACAGTTTTCCTAATCTAATTGAATCTTTGCATAGCCATTACTAATTGCCCCATTCATGCAAAGAAGGAAAAAGGACATTTGAAAGATGTGGTTGTGGTGGGATAAAATGTTATGAATTTACCTGGGAATCACGCAGTAATTACCGCCATTACCATGGAAAGCTGCCGTTACGCATGGATGCTGCAGATTACCATGGATTCTGTGATCATCACTGTTGAGGACAACAGTCTCTTCAGCCTCCCAGAACACCTTAGAGGATTTTTCATGTCATTCTTTGGACTCCAAGATATTAATTTCATAGAAGGATTCAGGGGTGGGGAATGACAGCTACATTCTCACAACCCTGTACTGGAATTTCCATCCTGTTCAGTTATTAGGGTCTAGCCTTAGAATAACAGGGAAAACAACTCCATAGAAAATAAACAGCTGTACAAAAGCATTAATAAACAGCATTAATAAACACTTCCCCTTCTCCTTCCACTCACAGTGAGGACCCAGTTCTTTCTCTGTTTTCTAGATTTCCAGAGAAAGAAGTAGACCATACTATCTGAAGCCACAAAATTGTTGTTCTGGTCAGGGGGATAAATGCCAGTGTCATTTCCAATGTCATCTTAGATCCACCCAGCTCAGACCATCTGGTGGAGCACACTGTGGGCTTTTGGCCCTGATTCACTACATTGAATCCATCGGTTCACCATCAATCAGCTCCAGTGAAACCTTGCTCCCGAATTTAGGCCACTTTTCTCAGACAAGAGAGATGGGTAAGGCGCTGCTGCCCTCTTGCCTCATCAGTGGAGACATCCTTTCTTTGAGGTTGCAAAGTACCACTTCAAAATATAAAGTAATCTTTCTAAAACTAAAGAAAACATTTTAGGGAAAAAAAGAGAAATCTATATCACATAAAACCTTAGGAAATCTACAAAGCTCAATTTTTGAGTAAACTATGATAACGAAGAAGTCGAGTTACATTTCACAATAAAGCTACATAAGACAGAAGAACTGCTCCATAAACAAAAGCAATGGGTAGAGTGAGAAAATCACCGAAAAATATTAAGTCCCCTGAGCACCACGGGATGTGCAATTTTCATTGTGCTCTGAGACGTACTTGTGTGGCCTTGTTGCTGCTATTGATCACTGTAGGTCTTTTCTAATAGAGTTACAAGACATTTCAGTTGCAGTCTTAGAAACCTGTGGGAAATGGGATCCAATCATCTGGCTGCTGTGTTTCTGTAAGGCCAGCGCTGTCTTGTTGCTACTGGTCTGTGGGGTTTTAAACGCAATACCTGCACATCTACAGCTGAGAAGCAGTAGATTGCGCATTTCTGTGAAGCAAGAACTAAGCCTTTCTAGTCATTTACAAAGTTCAGTTGATTTTCTTGTTGTTTTTTTCTGTTATGGAACTATATTTCTGATTTCCAACAGGGTTGCAAGAGCAGGAAGAAAAGAGGAAGCATTTAGGTGTATTTTCTGCTCTTTTACCATACCAATAGATAGAGTAGCAGAGAGCATTTTTTAATGTTATGCAGAAGGTGTTGGAAATACTCACAGAAATCTCAATGAAAATAAATGTTACTTTAAGAAAGAAACAGCAAAAATATATTTTGGGTTCTCGCATCAAAATAAACAAAACACATATGTGTTTCACTTATCAGAGCTGCATGAAAAGATAATTTAAAAAGTGGAAACTTGTACATTTGAAAAATTTCTGCTGAAAACATTACCTAAACAAATTACCTAGCACAATCTATGAATTCCAAACTGAAAATTGAAATAAAACACAAACCACTTTCCTTGTATAATACTAGCAATAGCAATCTATGTAATTTAAGATGCTCATCTATTAAAAAAACAAAATAAAACAAAGAAGTCTAGGTAAAATTCAAGCCAAGCCTGATCCAGAAAGCAATGGGAAAATTTCAGCTTATGTTGATATGACGCTAAGTTTATGGAGCACAACACCTTGCAGAATCAGGCCCCTTGCTGCTCTCACGAGCCTTTTTAAAGGACTCCTGTTCAAGGGACTTTGCCCAGGACTCCAGCAAGAGAGCAGTGTAATGCTGAAATCAAAAAGAAAAAGGTGATTTTAAAGGTCTTTTCCAACCTAGTTGATTCTATAATTCTATGAAAATGCTTCATGGCAGGATTTCTCTTCTGGTTGAGAACATGTCACTGGCCATGAGGACAAAATACAGGCTTATCACAGGAAGTAGGAAAGTGGATTTGTTTGCCCACAGGTTTCTGTTTTTTCCCTTCCTATGATGCCCACCTGTCATTGCATCAGCATGGCAGTGCTGAGATTAGGGGCACCCTGAAACAGCTAAACACTTCCATGTTTGATATCACAGTTAAGATTTCTTTACCTTTGCAGTGTAGATGAAAATATTGTATCACGTTTTGGAGGGCCTTCCCAGGAAACAAAACAATGCATGCAAATTCCTATGCCTATAAAATGAAAGTGTATTTGTTACATCGCTGTAACTAAATGATTATGGGAAGTTTGACGAAGTTTATCAAGATGTGAGGAAACAGAATTTCTGTGGTATGCATTCTGCTCTGCAAGACCATATCTGAAGAGACTGTACAAGCAAGAGAGTGGAGAAAAAAAAAACCAAAACATTACTCCAAACTGAAAGAAAATGAACCCCAGCACAAAAGTACATACAAACATTTAACAGCCTAAAGAAGATGATATGGTCCGTGAAGACCTGCCCTCATAACCTCAGGAAATGCAAATCAATCTGTGTTTCATCATATGAAACTTGAACTTCTAGCTAGTAGCTCTACGCTCTTCCCCCTGCCTTCTTCAAAAACTCCTCCTTGGACTGATTTACACTATTTGCTTCTACTGCTGACTGCGGCAGTTTGTTCCAGACCATATTTCAACTACCCTTTGTGCAAAACTGTTCTGTTTGAATATATCGGAGTCCCTAAATTCTGGTACACATATTGGAGTGGTTACAGAAGTAATTTTAGTGTGGCTGGCAGCTGGCCTAACTCGTGCTCTGATCTCCCTTCGCTCCCTCAACCAAACAGTTAATACTTAGCCATCAAAGTCAGGACTGCTACAAAGAGAGTCTGCTCCAGCCCAGTGCCCAGAGGGACACTGCTTGAACTCGTCATGTATTGGCAGAACACCATGGCCAGAGCAGCCTCCCCAACCCTTAGAAAGGGACCAGAGCAGCACAGAGCAAAGAAAAAGCAAATACAGACAAGCAGAACTCTACATTTAGACGCATTTAATGATTTGATCTGATCCTGTTTACACACTCTTCATCTGCTTTCCACAAACATTCTCACAGGCAACTGTTGGTTAAAATTAAAAAGAGGTTTTTATAAGAAAAACCCTCTCCTGTAAGATTTTATGACAGTGTTCTAGGGAGAAATCAGGAGCAATACAATATCTTTCCACATTCAGCATGAATAATGAATATTGGGAGCTATATTTATAGCAAATATTTGGCAAACTGTCCATAGGTCTACAATATATTGATATGAATTGATATAAATAAAGTTGAATATAGAGATTTGTGAAAACTAAACTTGTTTTTTCATTTTGAAATGCATCTGTAGGCTGGCAGTTTAGCGGCTGGAAAAAAATTGGGAGAGTAAATAGCAGCCTCCAGATCTTGAATTAGTTGTCCATTGAACTTAAAAGATAAATACAGGATTCTTAATTTTTATTTCTGAGGAGTTACATTTTCTAAAATATGATTATTTGCAATTGTCTTTTTAAAACCACTTTTGTACATGAGCTAAGGTTAGGAAAGAGTCAGATTATCTATCAAGTGTGCCATAACTTTAAAATGAAGGTGGCATATTTTTCCCAGTCAGAGCAACTTTCATCAGGAATATTTTTGGAAATTCAGAAAATCTCTTTGATGTCAGAAAAACTGTTTCTCACATTCTTTGAAGCAGACAAAAGGTCAATGTTAATTGCAATATGTTGTAAATCACATAGATTACTTTCAAGAAAATATTTAAGGGCGATATCTTATATGTGACATTCATTCTTCAGCCAGCCAGACATGGATGATGTTTAATTTATAAGAATTAAAAGGATGGAAGTCTCTTGCAAAACATAGAATCTAATGAAAATCTTCTGTTACCAATTCTTATTTATAGAGAGAAGTGTATTAATCATCACATGCAGAGCTGCAAATTCAGCAGCTAAAACTCAAATTCTTTCAAAGGATTTGTACAGCTAAAAGTTTTGAATAGCCTGGGTAGAACAAATGGACAGGAGAAGATAATGCATCTTTTGAAACGCAAACCTGCAAAGATGTTATGCTCAATTACTCTGACAAAAGATTTGGAAACCAACAATATCCCCCGTGGAATACCACTGCTAAACTAGAATGCTAAATCAAAAGCTCAAAGTTAAACAAGAATAATATAGCATAAGCCACATCAAATGTGTGTCATCCTTAAAGCCAGAACGCACTTGGGTATTTATTAAATAACTATTTCTACTTTCAGAGAGGGAAAAAAAAAAGGGTCACACCAAGTGTGAACATAATAAAAGTACCACTGTGGCTATCACATGGAGGAATGGTGGTACTGGGCAGGGTGCATCTGTAACTGCAAGACCTCTGGTGACTGGCCAAAGATTTCAAGTGTTGTTGTACAGTCCAACCAATGTTTCAGAGAGCAGTCATTCAAGCTTACCTTACAGACAACAAAGAAACTCCACTAGAACCTGAGGTAGGGAGGGAGCTGTGTTTGGAAGGGTTTTAGAAGATGGAGAAGTATAGCTACGGCTGTCATACTGGTGGCCAATGAACCAGAACTTCTATCAAGCTACTGGAAAAAGATGCTGCAGGAACATCAGCGATGCCTTGCTGCAATGGTATTTTCTAGCTTGATGGAGGGAAACTGGCTTGGTTTATTTTCAAGGAACACTTTCAGCCAAGCTGCACAAGGAGGAGGGTTTGCATGCAAGGAAAAGCTTCCACCTGCTGGAAGAAAAGGGTTGCATCCAGCCACCCACTACAGGACCAAGGCAGGGGAGCTGCTGGGGAGAGACAGTTTTCAGAGAGCTGACATTATCAGCAGTGTTCATAATTGCATTACTGTAGATGTTTGGGAAGTTTCTGCATTTGGGACACATTTATTTACCCCAGTGCTGATGCTGAGTAACAAAGAACAGAATGTGGCCTGTTTCTGAGGGACGGGAATGTTGTTGCCAAAAACACACTAAGAATATGAGTCCACTTTTCACCAGTCCGTTCTTATTGTCTTCATTGAGATGGCAAGTCCATAATTTTGGCTGTACTGAAAAAGGTCATCTTTCCTAATTGCGGGGCTACCATACAGAGCAGCTGTGCATGCAGCTAGGACACGCTGGGGTCTGGAAGGGCCTCGGTACATGGTAGGTGCATATTAGAAAACTTGAGTTCCAGTACTAGAATGTAACTGATAGAGTTACATACAAGTACAAGAAATAGGAAAATTTAGGTAAACTGTAATATTTTAATTCATTCGTTTGAGATGATTCCCCTGGATATTCAAGATCAGCACCCTAGAAAACAGAGGTGCCACACGATCGGCTTTGTTACACTTCCTGTACTCCAGACAGATATGCCAGTCAGCAGGGGGTCATTATTCATCTAGAAAAGGACGAATTTCTTGATGGATGATAACAGCTGATAGGGAAGTTGAAAGGACAACAAAGAAGGAGAAATACTGAGCACACAACTGTGTTTTTAAAGTTAATGGGTTTTTCCTATCAGGTAATGCTGCATGTGAAATAATAATGGTGCTAACTAAAACATTAGTTAGTACTTGATGATGACACTCTACATTTCTCTGTAAACCTCTTATCGACACTAGCAAAATCTCCTGTGAATAAGGGGGTATAATATCCTACATTGATATCTGGAGTATGTAATATGTTTATATAATCCAGTCCTCTCCACAGAATTAATCTAATCTCTCTGGTTTGGAGCATGTACTGCTGGCTACACATGCTCCCTGTGTGCTTTTATTTCTTAAAGATGCAGCTTATTCTGGCTTTTGGCATCTTGGCTGCCTATTGAATGGGGGTAACAGCAAAAACTTCATAATGACAACCTCCTGACAACCACTGTTGCCAAACTAGGGCTGTGCTCATGTAGGATGCAAACAGGCACTCATCCTTCAATTTATAAACACCAATCTTCAAACTGACAGGTAGCTGTTAGAGAACTCTCACTTTTAAATTAGTAAGTGAAAAAGGGAAAAAAAAAAAAAAAAAAGCTAAGAAGTTAGCGACAGTTACTGAATTACTCCAGTGAAGAGCATTGATTGACAAATCCAGTCCCAAAAATCAGAAATAAAATTAACTGCACTTACTGCATCAATCAGTCACATTGTAGAGCTATAAAAGTACAATATGAAAGATAAGCAAATGCAATGGAAGAAAAAGGCAAAACGTAATTGTATTATAGAAATATTGCAAAGTATATGTTATACAAGAGTAACCCACCCTCACAAGTTCAAAAACTTTACATCACCCAGAGGGGGGGAGTTATTATATGCCTTAAAACTTTTTCCAAAAGTTCTAATGCAAGAGATAGAGCTATCAATCAAAGGACTTTATGGTAAATGACTCAAAGCAATACAATTTCATTTTTCTGAAGAGATTTATTTACATAGTGAGATTAAAAATGTCTCGGATTTATCTACCACCTCCAGGAACATGAATTTCCTAGGTTTCAAAACTTTATTACAACAACCTTTATTCTGGTTTGAGTTAAGGCTATGTCAGCATTTATAAAGTAGGGTCTTTCTAGCTATTTGGTCCAGTACAATAAACTGTTTGCTCCTTCTATGTTGAATGGTAACTCTTATTCGTCTAAATCCCCTTTCCTTTAATCCAGCATTTTCATTCTGTTTTCCTCCTCTTTTATAGCTCTACCTCCAGATCTAGAGCAATTCAAGAAATTTTCCCAAGAGATTCCCCTATGGAAAACAAGAGTATTTTCCTGGAAAAAGTTTGATGACTAAAAAGCTCATCTGAAGGAAAATTAGTAATAGCACTGCTTAGGATTAGTGGAGACTTGAAATACCAACAGCTTTACTTTCTCCACTAAAGCAAAATAGCGTGCATTCATCCAAGAAAGATCACTGTATTAGAGGACAAATTTGTGATACTCTTGCACACGTGGAGTAACATGCATGCAAAAGTACAAACTATTTGTTGGTTTTGTCATTAGGACTGTATACCTTGATTTAATAATCAGGCACACCAAAATCGCAATCGCACACAGCCAACTCATGCCTGCTTTTCAATTAATGCCCTTTCTTCCAGACTTTGACACATGAATGTTAGTTTTCCTTTAAAAGTAGCCCTAAAAGCTTTATTTCTTTCCAGCCTTCAGTGTCTCACATTTGCTGCTGCTTCTCCTTTTCATAAAGTGCATTACCTTTAAGTTACAAAGAGACTGAAGATGGCTAGATCAGAGTACTACTGAAAGGACTCACATAATATTTCCACACATTTTTAAAATTCCACAGTTGCCCAAGACTGGTTAGCCATTGGGCTGTGCTCAATGCTCTTCCACAAACAAAACAGACATCCATACCACAGAAAGAATGACTTATTCTTCACAGCGTATCTTATGTACTGCAGCTGTTTACCTCTAAAAACATGAGAGGAATTATTAGCAGGGGACTGAAGGAACATGCTCAGTTAGTTAATAAGCAAGGCACATTTATGTTGTTAGGCCATGCCATACATCTCCATAATCACAATGACAAGAAGCAGGACACATTCCACTTGCTATGAAGCTTTCTGGATCACTGGAGATGATTTTTAGAATCTTACTGCACAGATTCTGTGATTTTGAGTTCATGCTCTGTCATGGTTTAAGCCCAGCCATAACTCAGAACCATGCAGCTGCTCGCACACACGCTCACCTTCCTGCTCCCCCGCTCCCAGAGGGATGAAGAGGAGAATTGAAAGAATGTAACTCCCACAGGTTGAAATAAGAACAGTCCAGTAACTAAGGTATAACACAAATCACTGCTGCTACCATCAATAATAATAACGATAAGCTAAATAACAAGGGGAAAGAATACAGCCGCTCACCACCCACCAACCGACACCCAGCCTGACCCGAGCAATGATCTAACCCTTCTGGGCAACTGCCCCCAGTTTATATAGTGGGTGTGTCATGCTGTGGTATGGAATACGTCTTTGGCTAGTTTCGGTCAGGTGTTCTGTTTCTACTTCCTCTCAACTTCCCCTCCTCCCTGGCAGAGTGTGAGACTCAGAAAGTCCTTGGTCAGAGTAAACGCTACTGAGCAGCAACTGAAAACATTGGTGTTATCAGCACTGTTCTCAGGCTGAGAGTCAAAAACACATCACTGCGCCAGCTACTAAGAAGGAGAAAAACAACTGCTACTGCTGAACCCAGAACAGGCTCTTTTAAAGACTGGGACAAGTAGCTAAACAAGCACCTGGCACAGGAAGCAAGTCAGAGCAAGCAGACTGCATGGTACCTACGGCAAAGGCACAAGTAGTCAATAGCTCCCTATAATTTGCTATTGTGAAAAACAAGTGAATTGAGTAACCAATAGTGCTGACACATGGAAACCAAAGGAGAATTTGACTTGCTAGAAACTTGTGAGAGGTTTACTCTTTGATCCTTTGTTTAATCTTCTTGCTCATCCTATTTTGTTTCCTCTCAAATAAATCAAGTTTTCATGATGAACCAAAAAAAAACAGAAAATGTGTTACAAAGGTGCCTATCCAGAGTCTCAAGCACTATCCAGGGATGATCTGGCATCTGGTCCCTCTCCCATTCCTTCTGAATCTTTTTATCCAGGACAGCAGGAGTACCAGGGATAAGCAGGGACAGCACTCTGCTCTCAGGTGCTGTTTTTCTCTGCCATCTCCTGCATCAGAGCCTTGTCCTGGATTTTAAAAGTGCTGATCAGGTGTCCTAAGCATACCTTACATTATTAACAGGCATTTCTGGAGGTATACTGTATGAAACAGTCTAATGAATCTAATGATCTAATGAATGGATGATAAGTTTCTTTGCAACAGGTGAGGGACCACAAGGTGTGCCAATACCTTGAGTTTGGAAAAATGTAAATAGCCCAGTTAGCAATAAAGATTGACCATTACAGTCCAAATAATTCAATTTACAATACTGCAAATCTATTGCTGCAGAATGTAATATCAGCATGACTGTGTCTACCCTAACCCACTGATGACCTTAGGGAATTTTCAAGAATATTATTTCTATTTTCTGTCCTTTCATCCTTAATGTATACAGGCAGACTTAGCTATGTCTGGAACAAGAAAAGCCATTAAGTCTCAAGAAAAAAAATGACCACTCCCATTATCTGAATGCCAAATTTCATATATTCAGTTCACCAGTATCCCACACTAGCCTTTCATCTAAGCTACTAAATAAGATAGACTCTGATCTCTAAAATTACTAGGATAGAAGCAACATTTTTGTCAACTGCAGCGTGAAACCATAGCAAGAAAAACATAGCTGACATGCTAAAATATGAAAAAACTGCCATTATATTTAAGGTGTTTCTAAGAAAGAATATTGCATTTATTTTTGTGAATAACTTTTATTTTTTATTGTGAATAAACAGATTAGCCATACATCAGATATTAGGCTTTATTCTTTTGTATAAAATAAATATAGCTGGAGTATAAGATTATGACTTCACTATGATTTTGCAAAACCATTTAATTTAAACAGAGACACCTATTCACCTGATACTGTAAAACTGAAACCAGAATCATCAAATTATTGTACAACACAAGCAAACTGTACATGGAGAAAACATTGGTAGATTTTCTTGTGAAACTGCTGGGGTTTATCACTGTTTAATGATTTGTTGCACTATTTATAGGATAAACAATAAATCTAACATGATTCATCATATTAGCCAATAAATCATGAGACAAATCATTAGGCAGAGTGATAAAATCAAGTGTTTTAGAAATAAGTTAATCTATGATGCCAATGCCTAATCTAAACAGTTGCTTAAAAACCCTATTTACTAGCCATTTTTAAACAAAGACTGATGATTATGTAGATTAAATGTGTACTTATTCCTATAATCGCATGTTCTGTGCTGGTCTGCTTGGAAAAAAAAAAAAAGCTTGAAAAAATCCACTGGGAAAAAAGTAACGTCATTTTTACTGCATTTTTATACTTACTAAGGGCTGTCTGCAACGCTTTTGAGTCTGCCTTAGATTTTGGTGAAGAAATAGTTAATTAAAAGCATGCTGCAAGGTTTCTGGACAGCTATTATCTTTAGCTATGAATTCCATAATATCCTAATTAACAATTTCATTGAGATGTGATGGCTGGTTCTAATGTTTCTCCATTCTTCAGTATGAATATAACCCTGTAGTCTTTCTCATTTGTGACAACTGTGTTTATAGCTTCTCTACCCATAGAGCTTCATGGCACTTTGAATTATGCTCAAGAGTATATGGGCATCACGTCACATTTGTGTGCCTGATATCATACATGACTAGCTGTGCTCCAGCCAGGGTCCTTAATGTACATTCTACAGATGGACTACCCTCTGAATGCTTAGCCAGATATTAAGTTAAATCTTTTCGGAGTCAAGCTTGTTTCGCATCAGTTATACAAACATATTGGTTCCTTTAAAAGGACAAATGCACTGAGAGTAAGACAGGGAATCAAGGTCAGAAATCTAGGAAAATCATTTTAAATTTTAGCTTAGCCTTTAAATTTGAAAATCTCTTCTTTGGGAATTACTGTTACCTATGGAGGGTTTGTTTTCATTTACTTTATTCCAAAGAGAAGTAGCTGAGTGATATTTATCGGGAAGTAGGTAAGCAGCACAGTTGGCTTAACCATGAAAGAAACATAAACAGCAAGGCAACCTCCTTCGCTCTCACTTTGTTTTGTATTAAAATGCAACAAACCTGACAAGATAGTGACAAACCGACGTGATATTTTCTTGTCCAGGAATTTTTCTCAAAAAGGAAAAAAACCCCACAACAACAACAAAATGTTAACATTTGTATACCACTGACTGTCTATCTATTTATCATATTTGGACTATGTCATACATACTGTACCTTCTGAATAAGGCTAATCTTGAGAGCAAGGTATTTTCTTCTAACAGAAGAAATATGCTTAAGTAACATAAGTCTGTAATTATGGCTGTGGCCAACTGTGTACTTGTCACACAGAGATGGGTGAATAAACCCCTCCAGCTCTCACAGTAGACTGGGGAAGGGAAAAGGAGGGGCAAGCTTAGCACTAGGAGCAGAGGCTATGCCAGAGGGGCTATTGTTGGGTTCCTTGTTTTCTAGCTTTTTATTTCAATCCATACAGCAGATTTTGTAAAAGATGTCTGAGAGATGACTGCAGAAGTGATAGCAATTTGTTGCTTGATTCAGTATAGAGGGGGGTCATTTATATCTTTCTTTGGTTTATAATACAGACATCACATATATATAAAATGTAATAACTAGGAGCACACCAGAATCATATGCCTGTGGTCCCTTGTTATTCTTTTAGAACCTGCTTATCTTTCGCTTCTCTTTTTCCTGACGACACTTAAGGTCAGATTTTTAAAGACACTTAGATACCTCATTTTATTGAAACCAATGGGAGCTATGTGCTTAAGCATCTTTGAAGAACTGTCCCTTTAATGTTTATTAACAATGCCACAGATGAGGGTACATCCCAGAAAACATAGTAATTGCCTTCCTTTATTAACTGTAGTGTCAAGATAAGATAGAATCAAGACCTCAGACTCATCTCCTCTCAACGATTTCCTAAATGAGATCAGTTCCCACTTACATCCTGAATGACCAAGGGTGACTAAATCAGAGCAATGAAGTACATTTACGTCCTTGAAATTCAAATCATCTTACAGACACTTTTCCAGTGTTGCCGATTCGCATATTATCAAGTCTCAAAATGTTTGGTGTTTTTCTTTAACATTCAGCTATATTCATTTTAACTACAAGAGAATATCTGCTTTTTCTCTTGAAGTAGAATGAAGCTTTTTTTCTTTTTGGGAGCTTAGACTTTCACATACTAACTATGAAATTCAGATGAAACAGATTATTTCCTTGTATTTTTGTTCTCGTGCTTTTATTCCTGTGAATTCACATACACCTTGTTCATCAATGCATGGCACAAAGCAGAGGGGCCTCCAAGTCAACTGCAAAGCGCAGAATACATCTAGCAACTTTGGACAGAAAAACTAAAAAAGCAGGAAAAAATCAGAATTCTTATAGAAGCCTTTGGATGACTGGGAGGGAGAAGTAAGGAAGAGAAAGGGAAGGAATGTTTTCCTAACAGGCCTTCAGCATCAGTGGAGAATCTTTTCACCCATTAGAATGAGCTTTGTCTGTTTTTCGTTTTTCGTTCTACAAACTAGAAGATCAAAATCAGACATAGCAAGTGGCTATCACCACAGGTAAGAAAGATAGCAAAATTTTAAGTCACTATGTCAAATCCATGTTCAAATCCCTTTGAAAATATGATTGATGAGAAACTGTAATGGTTTTTATCCTCTCCTTGGGCATCTTCTCATTCTACTTTTTGCTATCCCCATGCACTCTCTTCTTCTCACAGGTAAGATGCCAGAGAGAACAAATAACCTGTCAGTAGCAAGTTACCCACTGCGCCAGTCTGGTCGGGTAGTTTAATACTAGGATTAGGAATAAGGGCTTGACCCAGAATATGTCTACTCATTCCCATCTCCACTTCCTCCCAGTCCTGCTTGTACCTTTTAAAGGAACGCTCATACATGGCAATAGCTCTGTTTCTTTACCTTAACCTTTTTTTTTTTAACCTGTCCATAGTGGTAGGCCAACAGATCACCACTCTGGGCGGCAAGCATTATATACTAATAGAGCATGAGATGTATTTAAAGCAGTACCATCTGTCAGAACAGTGAAGAATTTGAGTTCAGACTTAAGATTCTCCCAACTTTTCAAACCCCTTCCCTGTAATCTCCAACACAACATTGTTAGGGGTTTTCTTGCATTTGTTTTTAGCCTAATTTTCTTTTCTCTTTGATAATTTTCATCTGATTTTGTGAAAGTCTCACTCTACACCTGAGATACATGAAACACATGGATTATTTTTTTAATAAGTCCAGAACTGCTGAGGAGAAAGAAGATTGGAATCATGTTCCATTTATGCAGAAGCAGGTTACTCCTGGCCACACCACCTCTCCACAGTAACTGTTCCTAAAGCTTGCTAAATCAATTTTAACATTCTTCTGCTTAATAACAGTATAAAGCACGACCCTTTCATGAATTTAATTAGAGCCATGCAATCTCCATAAAGCACACAGGACAGTACTGCATTGAAAGAAATCCACTGATTATCTCAATAAATTCAGGACTGACTGGACAAGCACTTCTTAAAACTTTTTTTTTTTTTTTTTATATGATCATCAAAACTACTCCTGTGGTCATTCACGGATAAAATTATAACATTCCAAGTACCTGCCCTATCCAATATGCCTCTTGAAGTCAACAGACATTCTGTGTCTGTTTATATGAAGGACCAGGCCTATTTCATGCAATAGTACTGACAATGGTTTTTTTGCTGCCATCATTCAACCCTGTTGTTTTCAAAGTGATAATCATGAGGGAACTGCATGGCTAAAAATCTGAGTAGCGCTGAAGCTATATTCCAGGACATTTCTGTAGGTCTAGATATTAGGGTCAGGGATTAAGTGGCTCTTATCTAAAACATCCGAAATTATTTCTAAAGTAGTACTGCAAAAATATTTTGTAGTGAATTACTTTTTTAAATATATTTTAAATGGAAACACATCACCATATTTTCTGTGGGCTTGAAAGCTTATGTTTAGCTTCCAAATAAGTCAATTCTATAAAGATAACATCTTTTTTTAAAAAAAAAAAATGTGTTACAAGCTAATACTGTACATAAGAAATAAGGCTTAATTAAAATTTAAATTGAAATCTGTATTGGCTAATCACTCCTGAAGGGACACATTTTAAGGCAAGCTTTTCAAAAGCTCTCTGGTCAAATGTCTAGGTACTTAGCACCTATAATTAAGGTAAAAATGTCAAAGTTTTCCATTCAGAAAAGTATAAGTAGAATTTACTGAACTGCTTGATGTCCATCTGTTCTTACTGTGACATTTACAACTGAATTTCTACACAAGTTTAGAACTCAAAATGTTGAAGTCCTCTGGGAACCTGGATGTGTTTTGACAAACTATCAGAGTGCAGGTAGAATCTCTGTTGGTTTAAAATTCAGTTCCAGCTGCAGATGATGGACCAGGCTGAAAATCTGCCCTATAACCGTTACCATTACAGTGCCACGTTTCTTTTCCTTCTCACAGTTGTTCTAAGCAATGCTGCAATGCTGTAGTGCACATAATACATTAATATATATATTTTTAATTAGCAAACAAATGATTTTCTGATTACCTTGTCACATATCTGACAATTAGTCTGCATACAGCCACACTCAGATCACTTAGGCCACACACCAAAGTCAGCTTCAGATGAAAACTAAATGAAAGTTATCCTGAGAGATTAGTTTACTGTCAGATTTGCTGACCCATTAGCCTGTTCATTACTGATGGAGGTAAATAGCTGTAAGAATATTAACAATGCAATGAGACCTGAGGCAGTCATAAAGCCCTGCCTAAGGTGATTAGAGATAACACCCTATACTTTTAACCCGTTATAAAAAATCAATAAAAACCAAAGTCTGCAAAATTGATACATATAATATCTAAATCTAATTAAAGGTTATTTTTGTACAGATCTCTAGTACTTTTTAGTAGTGATAATTTCATCCCCTAGTCATGATCTCTTTGCACATAGTTAACTGTAGTAGTACATACTACTGAAAGCATGCAGCTGACTTCCTAAACAGTCTCTAAGAGATAATGACTTTTTTTATTGTGGTTTTATTGTGGTTTGATTCATATTTTATAATAAAGTAACTTTTAAAATTCCCCCAACACAACATTATTTCTGTGTTTTCCTAAGAATAAAAAATGTGCATGGCCTCTTAAAAAAAGAAAATAATTAAAAATCTTTTTATAAGCTAACATTTATATTTTCTATTGAAAAAAAAACCACCAATACCACGCTGAAGTGGTTTATGTAAATATATTAAACAAAGAAAAAAGCTGTCAAAACCTGCATGAGTTGTTTAAGCACTAGGAATGAGAACCAACAAGAATGAAGATGTGCTGCCTCCATATTTGGCCACATGCCACAACTCTAAAGAGGTGTCCATCTAGAATATGTAGTACATTACTCTGAGTGAGCTCCCAGCTTCTCCCCAGCAGCCCCCTCAAAGTAAAACATTTTGTACAAGCAGCTCATCTATAGCCAT
>JAOEHY010033884.1:52500-60730 GCA_025447955.1 Psilopsiagon aurifrons
AGACGTGTAAACTGGGTTTAGACCAAGACACCAAGACTAATTTGCACTATCCTATAATAAGTACATGAGAACTTTAATGACCACAAATGGTCAAAATCCCAGTGTCATGTTTTATCCAACTGAACACTGACAGCTCCAGCAAAGCCTGGACAATCCATACTGTGAACTCAGTATTGACTCTGAAGGCAGAGTACTGCATACCAGAAGAGGAAAGGAAAAGCTGAGTTTTCTTCTGTTGCCTTTGCTAAACAGTGATCTATTTCCTATGACTATAAACCTGAAATAACAGGCTAAACAGACAAGCTATGAACAAAGGCATTGGCCAGAACATGCTTAATTTTTAGTACCATAATGCTACATTGAACTCAAAAGAGTGGCTGTGGTAGAGCATACATAAATCATAGAACCACAGAATAGTTAAAAGTTGGAAAGGAACTAAGATCATCTATTTCTAACTGCCCTGCCATGGGCAGGGTCACCACACCCTAAACTAAGTCGCCCAAGGCTCTGTCTAACCCAGCCTTGAACACTGCCAGAGATGGAGCATTCACCACTTCTTTCAGCAACCTCTTCAGGTGCCTCACCACTCTCACAACAAAGAACTTCTTCCATATATCTAACCTGAACTTCCCCTGTTTAAGTTTAAACCCATTACCCCTCATAATATCATTACAGTCCCTGATGGAGAGTCCCTCTCCCTGATGGAGAGCATCCTTGTAGGCCCCCTTCAGATACTGGAAGGCTACAATGAGGTCTCCACACAGCCTTCTCTTCTCCAGGCTGAACAGTCCCAACTTTCTCAGCCTGTCTTCATATGGGAGGTGCTCCAGTCCCCTGATCATCCTTGGGGCCCTCCTCTGGACTTGTTCCAACAGTTCTGTGTCCTTTTTATGTTGAGGTCACCAGAACTGCACACAATATTCCAAGTGAGGTCTCACAAGAGCAGAGTAGAGGGGCAGGATCACCTCCTTCAACCTGCTGGTCACGCTTCTTTTGATGCAGCCCAGGATATGGATGGTTTCTGGGCTGCAAATGCACACTGAAGCTGGCTCATGTTCATTTTCTCATCGAACAACACTTCCAAGTCCTTTTCCGCAGGGCTGCTCTGAATCATTCTTATGCCCAGTCTGTAGCTGCACCCAACCCAGGTGTAGGTGCAGGACCTTGCACTTGACATAGCTGAACTTCATCAGGTTGGCATTGACCCACCTCTCAAGCATGTCCAGGTCCCTCTGGATGTCATTCCTTCACTCCAGCGTGTCAACAAAACCACATAACTTGGTGTCATTGGCACTAAGTGTCTGAGGGCACACTTTATCCCACTGAACTGTTGGCAACAAAGATGTTGAAGAAGACTGGTCCCAACATCAACCCTGAGGGACATCACTTGTTACCTGTTTCCTGTTGAGCATAGAGCCATTGGCTGCAATTCTCTGAATGTGGCCATCCAGCCAATTATTTGTCCACCCAGTGGTCCATCTATCAAATCAACGTCTTTCCAGTTTAGAGACAAGGATGTCATGTGGGACAGTGTTAAACGCTTTGCACAAGTCCAGGTAGACAACGTCATGTGCTCTGTCCCTATCTACCAGTTCTGCAGCCGTATTGTAGAAGGCCACCAAATTGGTCAGGTAGGATTTCCCCTTAGTGAAGCCACGTTGAAGCACTTGCCTGTCAACAGCACCATGTAAAGACCAATTAAGACTGGGCAGAGGAAGAAGGTGGCAGGTCTTTTAAAGACTTATGAAGATAACGCTCATATGCTGTAGCTGAATATAATTTGGTAGCTGTTCACAAGAATAAAGGTAGAAGATAGACATTCCATATATTTATTTATAGAATATTAAGATATAGACATGAAAGTCAGATCAAAAAGGCTGACAATATTAAAGACAGATGGCTGGCTCCTGCTTTTTTTGCCAAGATATGGCTTCCTCTCTTCAATTATGACTAGACTTGTGAAGTTCTGATTATATATTGATGTGAAATTGTTACATCCAATCACATAACAAAAACTATGCTACTAATAAGCAAATATTATGTTAAAATAATTACAAGCTATACTTGTTAGAAAACTAGAAAACTATATTTTTTGAAATCTAGAAAACGAGTCAGAGTAGTAGATTGGGAGTGTGTATTCCTGTATATGCACAATATCTGTGCTACACACTCAGATGTGTATTTAAAAAGGCCAAATTATGATATAAATAAAAATAGATTGTAAGTAAAAAATAAAAAAAAATAATGCAAAGACAAAATACAAACAGACACACCATTCAGTTTCAGTAACATATTGGAAATTACATGACGTATGAGAAATAATACAATTTCTTGGGCTGCCACCAATTCCACTGGCAGATGCTCTGTCTATTGACTGTAGAAGTCTAGATAGCAAGTACTATTTTCTTTTCTTCATGCTATATAGAAGCAGAAACTATAGAAGTCCTCAAAATGGACCTAACCTGTCTCTCACAGTCAAATGATTTTGTATCTTAGCAGAAACATATTTAGGCAACAATAAAGCAGTTTTCAAAACCTGTAATGAAGCATACAATTGGAACACACATAAATGACTTTGGTGTAGGAGACACTACAGAGAACTGAAAGGTGGAAGTTTTTCTGAAGCTAAGTCACAAAAATTACTAGAAGGCATAAGTACATAGTTAACATTTATTCTTTCTGAGTGAATTTTGTCCTGTATTGTATTAGGAAAGCAAGTGATAGGATTTTTTAATTCTGAGTTACACTGCCCTTCTAAATACATTCTTCACATTCGATTGCACCATCTGGTTGGCAATTTGCCTGTATGTCCTTCCCGCTTTCTCAGAAACTAAGTGTGGATGTGCCTAGGAAAGAAATGGGAGACATTGCCACTCAAAGATTTCCCTGCCTGCACCATTTTAATTCTGCTTCCATTCTTGTTCCTTTTCTTCAGTTCTATCATCATGTTTCTTATTTCAGAGCATCCCTCATGTACTGGGTTGCTTTCAGTAGCAAACATAACTGATGTTTAAATATCAAATTGTCTATAAAGAAATGCTTCTCTGTATTTCGTCCACAAATTAAGGATTTTTTGGTTGGTTTATGTTTATGTAAGGTATTTTAATACATGTTGGTGCATCCAGACACCTGCTCCTTCCCCTCTCTTTCTCTCTTTTTTTAACTACTTGTGTTTCATAATAAGCTGTCCTCGGTTCAGCAGTAGCAGTCATTTTTCTCTTTCTTAGTGGCTGCTGTAGTGCCATGTTTTTGACTCACAGCCTGAGACCAGCACTGATAACACTGATGATTTTAGTTGCTGCTCTCTAATGTTTACTCTGACCAAGGACTTTCTGAGTCTCATGCTCTGCCAGGGAGGAGGGGAAGCCAGGAGGAAATAGAGACAGGACACCTGACCCAAACTAACCAAAGAGGTATTCCTGCACCACAGCACATCATGCCCACTATATAAACTGGGGGCAGTCACCTGGAAGTGTTAGATCTCTGGTCGGTTGGGCTGAATATCAGTTGGTGGGTGGTGAGCGGTTGCATTTGCTTCCCTTGTTATTTCCCTTATCATTATTATTGGTGGTGGTAGCAGCAGTATTTGTGTTATACCTCAGTTACTGGACTGTTCTTATCCCAACACATGGGTGTTACATTCTTTCAATTCTCCCTATCCCTCCAGGAGCAAGGGGCAGGAAGGTGAGGGTGAGCGAGCAGCTGCATGGTTCTGAGTTATGGCTGGGCTTAAACCACAACATATAAGCCATGTTTTAGGAACTTATTTTCTGCACATTTTTCATTTTATATATTATTATACGGTCTTGTGTCAGAAACACTAGCTATGAAATATAAGGACAACAAACTGAAAATGCACCCAGGCATTTCATTTTTATATCTATTTATATCATAAAAAAAGGTATCAGCAAAACAGTGGCACTCTGCTCCACTACAGCATTCCCTTTAACCACGAGCCAGACATGAGACATTGTGAGAGATGGGGAACCATTTCATTGTTCCTACCAGTGCTCTTTGGTGGCAGAGGAATTTGTACAATGTAGGACCTCACACTAGAGCTACATGTATACGATGTGAATCTTGCTTACAGTTCACAGCCCTGACTCCAGCAGACCTGGGAGAACCCCAGGTAGTATTTTCATTGTCTTAGGCTTGCCGTATTAGAGGCACCAACATTTTCCAAACATGAATAGGAGATATCCAATAAACATAATTAGGAGCATGACAAGTACAGTGTGTATGTATTTGTTGCCATCTGTGTGGGTCATAAATGGGCAATAAAGTCAAATAACCTTTTTCGTCCAGGAGAGGCCAAGAATACCAAGCACTTCACTCTCAGAAACCACAGATTTTAGAGAACACTGATGATGAGCACATTTATGAAGATCCAGATGCACAAAATTTGCTGAAATATCTGTATTTTCTTACCCAGCAACTACACTTCTGAAAGACTTCTCCAGACTATCAAGAAGCTGTTTAAAGGCTTAAGGTTAAGTCCATAAGAAGGAGACATAAGACAGGAGACAAGCACTATACAAAAATCAGATTCTTCAGTATTTCTGTTCATTTAGCACCTAATCACAAAGTTTATGGGCCATGACTGCCAATATCATAGCCATCAATGCTTCTTTCACAGAGTTCCTAATATACCTAAAGGTTTACTTTTGGACATACCTACAAGCACTCAATCTTCACAGGGCTGATAAAGTCAATGTCCAGGTCAGACCATATCCCCCACTGAATCCACAAGTATTCATCTGCCTACCCCATTGCCTATGATAGATTGTCATCATCTGTCTATTTAGGTTCCTTACAAAATACAGAGTTGGACAACAGGATGTTAGCGTACCACTGTGTTTTAAGCTCCTACAAAAGATATCTGAGATATCCCTACCTTAGCGACTACCTGGTACTAACTGTTCTTTGACCAACTGTTGATCAACACACACCATCCTTCTGCTTGTGGCCTCCATTTCTTTTCACCTTCTCTTCAAGTGTTGCAACAAAATTACAACCCACAAGTCATAAATAGAACCTATTAATTCTGTTTAGGTAACTGGAAGAACATGGTGCTCTGTGAGCAGTGGAATTTATGAAGGTGGCTTCAGTATGGGTAACGAAATTCCTGAGACACATACACCTAGGTAAAGCTAGCTTTTTTCCCATTCCTTAGGAATGTTTCCTTTGACTTCAACTTTACATACAATACTTTTATATCTCTGCACATCTCCAAATCTCCCTGCTCTTCAAACTCTGCCAGTATTCTCACTGCTGCCTCAGAGGCAGTCTTCCCTCATTTCTGAGCTATATATCATATAAGCTTCATATCTATAAGTTAACTTCACACAATATTTGCCGAGTATTTTTCTAAATAGCTTTGTTTTCCTGACATAAATAATCATGACAATTGGCATTTTTTAATGGACAATGCCTCTGGTTTTCCATTAAAAGATTTTGGTTACACCAAAACAGTGCAACTGGTAACAACCGATAATGCTGCTGCCGGTACTGTCACAACTGTTTTGTACAGTTATGCCTGTGAAAGCTCTTGCAACATTGAGGAAACGTCAGTATTTTCAGCAGAATGCAATATATACATTTATACATATACACATATACATATATACATGTATGAGGAGATTATAAAATAGAAAATATTTAAAAACATTCTGAGTACAAAACAAGTTTTCAGCATTAAAAACACAAGTATTTACTATAGTTAAGACACCCGTAGTGTCTTAAGTAGAACCATTATTCTACATTCCAACTATTGAGACATACTGCATTATCCAGTATGCCAGAGCCCTGTAGCTGTTAGTAAATGATGACTTTTTAATGGGAAACCCTGTACATGTTAAAAATATGATACTCTCCCTAATCCTATGTAACTAAAGATATCTTATGCAGATCATGAAGATTTAGAAACCTCTGAAAAACAGATGTGCCAAGCAACCCACTAAAAGCAAGAATATATTGAATTTATTTATTAATTTATACAGTGCCCATCTCAAAGCTGAGTCTGGAATCCTGTACAGAATAAACAAAAATTAAACCAAACTGGGCTTAGAGCCAAGAGAAATCAGCTGTACCAATAAAAGTGGGGGAGGGTGAAAGAAAACTATTCCAAAAAGTTATATACATGTCTCCAGATACTGTGCTGTGTTAGTGGACACATCACAATATCAATACTGGAAGTAACAGAATTACAATTTATGGCAAGGATAGAAATATTCGAGGGGGGGGGAAGTAATTATGATAGACTTAATTTGCAACTATTGAAAGCTACAGCACAGGACTGATTACAGTGGAGGAAACAAAAACTATGTGAACTCTGAGTGAAGCTTGAGTATGCCTATACCATCACACAACATCCATAAAATTTCAGTTCTTGATTTTCATATTGTATTTTATCCTTTGTTTCTAATATGCAAACAATAGGAAAACATTGCAAGTACTGTGCAAGGGCTTTCTGGTGGGTATTCCCCCAAATACATGAACTCTTATTCTATCACTGTCCTCCTTCCCATATTTTATTAATAGCACATCAGGGTTTTTAGTCCTTTTTAAAATTTTGATGACTTAGATGAATAATGATGAGGTATCTGCCTAAATACAGAGCTGCTATGAATAAATGCCTCTGAGATCTACAGAGAGAGGCCAACAAAACAGCATCTTTTATTTTCAAAAGGCACAAGGACCAAGCCACACAAGTAAAATGGCTTTTGGCTGTGTATACTCTCCTGATTTTGTCTCTTTTTTCATTATTATATTACTTAACCCATATCACTGGGGTAAGCTTTACAACCATTTTCTTCCTGACATTCTCTCTCCCAGGACAGCCCAGTATCAGTCCTTTATGTGACACACAGAATTTTACATGTTTATTCACTGAAGACATTTTCAGTAATTCCCCTGCTCTCCAACTCACCTACTCATTTTTTTCAGAATCCCTGACCAAACAATCTTCTCCTTATAGAAGTAAAACAAACTTTAGCAACAGATTCAGGAATAAGATTTCAAAGTCAGATTTAATACCTAAATTCCAATCACAGACAACTACAAGACTTTTTCTTAATCTCTTCACAGTTTTAAACTATTTATATATAGGTGAAGTTTTACTGAATGTGAGTGGTCTAGTAATACTACCAAAAGTATCAATGCCACTGATGTTGAGGCCTGGAGAATATGTAAGCACAGGTGAGGCATAAATACATGCTACAAATAATTGCAAAGGATGAATAGCAATCAATAGTGTGTGGGCCTTATTCAATTAATTCATTTTGCATATTATATTTATATACCGAGAAACACTGTTCTGAAAAAAAACTGATTAAAATGTGTAATTTTTAACAGATTGTTTTCAATGTCCTTCCACTTTATTAAGGATTTTGAAAAATGCTAGCTAAGTTCTGTGACAATATAGCTAGTTTAATTATTTTCTTACAAATATAATATAAGAGGAAAGTGCTACCCCAGTTTTCTTCTTAATAAAAATACATTTATTATGACAAAGATATATTTCAAGTTAGTAGATTAAGTCAAAATCCTTGACACAATTGCATGAAGGCCTCACAATTAACATTACGCCTGTTTTAAAATACTGATATATATATGTATTGATAACTAAATATTTATTTTAAACATGAAGTTTGCTTCCTTAATTACACGTTACATTTCCAGAGGAGGGAGCTTCCCCTCATGCTTCTCCAGGTGGGTATCTGCATATCCAGGAGTGTGAAGAAATGTACATAAGCATGCACAAACCATTTTTCCATTGAAAGTTTAGCAGAACATCTCTTTAACTCCTATGATTAAAAAACATTTTCCCTTTCATTATACACAAATCTCTTATTGATTTATATCAAAGTTGAATCCCTGAATCAGAGATGAAGCTGCTCGTACTTCTAATTATGACACACCGTTTTGATCTGCCTTTTACTTCAAGTAACCACAATAGATCAGGATACAATTTTCTTTCCTGGGTGTTTGCCTACAGAAGATTACTATTTTCTGAAAGGTTCAGCCAAAACAGTTGATTTCAAAAACAAGGTGAAGAGAATACAGGATATTTTTCCAGGGTCACCAAATGCTGGCAACTCATTCCTTTAAATGTTTTCATGCTCCCAAACTTAGAATCATAGAATCATAGAATGGTTAGGGTTGGAAAGGACCTTAAGATCATCTAGTTCCAACGCCCCTGCCATGGGCAGGGACACCTCCCACTAAACCA